>JAJONR010008024.1:0-39628 GCA_029582245.1 Solanum etuberosum
TGATACATATATATTGAAAGATAAAAATATTGAATAAGGTAAGTATGGGAACATAGCACCATAAAATGTGCATATTGTATTTATTAGGTGTGTAGTGATATCTTTCCTATTTAATAATTATTTAAATACATATTTTTTTTTAAAAAAAAGCTGACAATTCATGGTAAATTAAGTTTGCTAATTAATATGTAAGTATATCCATATAGCTTAAAAAAAATAAACATACATTAAATATAAATTGATATTTGCTATATTCTGTAGTTTATCCTAAAAATATTATCATTAATTACCCACAATTAACATGTTAATACAGACTCCATAGTCTATAGTAGTAAATTACACACTATAGTGAGGGATTAAGGCAATAAAAAGATTATCGTTAATTACCCACAATTAACAAGTTAATATAGGCTCTATAGTCTATAGTAGTAAATTACACACTACAGTGAGGGATTAAGGGGGTGTTTGAGTGGGCTTTTTAAAAATCATGACTTATAAGTCAAAAGCTAAAATTCATAAGTTAGGGACACCCAACTTTTGATTTTTGATTTTTTTATTTGGCTATTTTTTCGGTTGAAAAAAGTGCTTAAGTTACCCATACACTTCTAAAAAAATAGTTTAAAAGCCAAAAATCACTAAAAATAAGTCAATTCAAGCACTCACTAAGCATCGAGAGATCAGACCAGCTAATTAGTACTCATGACATAATCAAGAATTTAACTAATATATATTGACAACATAATTTGTTTTTACATTATCAGTTCAATTTAACATGTTACGACAAGTTATATGCGTTATAGGTTGTTTGACCAAGTTTTTTAAAAGCTAAAAATATTTTATACACTTTATTTTTTTAAAAGGAATGCGCTTATTTTAGAGAGTTGAGATGTTTAGCCATTTTTTTAGAAAGAAAATGAACGCTTCTGAATAAGAGTGAAAAGAATAGTTTTTCTCCAAAAGCACTTATGGAACCTTAGACTAGCAAAAAATGTTACTCTAGTATTTATAAAAGTAATTTTGTTAAATTTGTTAATCAAACACAAATTGCTACTCTCCAAAAGTACTTTCGCGAAAAACAAGTATATATGACTAAACATACTAGCATTATTTTCTAAGTAACCAGTTCCACTGTTCCAATTGTATGGTTAAGTACTATATATTTTAGGTGACCACACTGTTACTTTTTTATGGTATCAGTGAAAAAAAATATATAAAGAAAAGTCTAACCAACATCCATTATATTATTTTATTTATATATAGGACATCTCAAGTGA
Organism: Solanum etuberosum; assembly: GCA_029582245.1. NCBI lineage: Eukaryota > Viridiplantae > Streptophyta > Magnoliopsida > Solanales > Solanaceae > Solanum > Solanum etuberosum. Next base: position 1,275 of record JAJONR010008024.1, read on the forward strand.
CTAGTATTTTGTAAAGTTAAACAAAATGATACTCTTTCTACTCTTTGCAGCCTTTCCTATCCTTCTTATATTTCTTCTTCTTAAAGCCAAAAAGAGTGGCAAAAACAATCTCCCACCTGGTCCTATAGGCCTTCCATTCATTGGAAATTTACATCAATTTGATAGTTTAACCCCTCATATCTATTTTTTGAAACTTTCCAAGAAATATGGAAAAATATTCTCGTTGAGACTTGGTTCTACTCCAATGATTGTAGTTTCTTCAGCAAAATTAGCAAAACAAGTGTTGAAAACACAAGATCTAGTATTTTGTAGTAGGCCTTCTCATCTTGGCCAGAAAAAATTGTCTTACAATGGTCGTGACATAGTCTTTCAACGCTACAACGATTATTGGAGAGAAATGAGAAAAATAAGTGTTCTTCATTTATTTAGTCACAAGAAAGTGAAATTATTTAGTCCAATTCGCGAAGATGAAGTCTCAAGAATGATCAAGAAAATATCTCAACAAGCTAGTGCTTCGCAAATCACTAATTTGAGCAATTTAATGATTTCACTAAGTACTACTATTATTTGTAGAACTGCTTTTGGTATTAGGTTTGATGAAGAAGCACATGAAAAGAGGAGATTTGATGAGCTTTTAGAAGAATCTGCAACAATGTTGACTAGCTTTTATGTTTCTGACTTTTTTTCTTATTTAGGTTGGATCGATAAACTCACTGGACTAACAAACAGACTTGAGAAGAATTTCAAGAATTTGGATGAGTTTTATGAAGAACTCATTGAGAAGCATGTTGATCCCAATAGGCCAAAATCCATGGAAGGGGACATTCTTGATCTTTTGCTTCAATTGAAGAAAGAGAAATTAACACCAATTGATCTTACTTTGGAGGACATAAAAGCAATTATCATGGTAATCTTCTTAGTTATATATATATATATATATTATTTATGATTTATCACAAGTTTATTAGTTTTACACTGGCTGTACCTATAGTGAACCTCATCTTTTATCCAAACATGTGACCCACATTTGTCAGCAAGGTCACACAATTGGAGTTTTAATGATGCTAATATGTTGATTCTAGATATAATGTTTGTTAAAGTCTTTTTGTCTTGTTAGAGATTTATATGCCAATAGAAATATATAAATTTTACTATCATTTAGTGATAGAAGCACTTATATATTTTTCTTTTTTGAAATCAAATAATTTTGCATCGAGAGTAGCTTAAATGGAGCGACATGAATATTCTAGGACGGAATTGAGGAATATATATGTATATTGAAAAGTCACAACCCTTTGAAAAAGTCACAACTTATTGAAAAACGTCACAACTCATCAAAAAATCACAATCCTTTGAAAAAAATCACAACTCATCGAAAAAGTCACAACCTTTCAAGAGAACATATGCTATTCAAATTAATATCGGTGGGTGTTTTAAATAAGGGATATTATAGTAATTTAACATTCAAGTTAGGAGTTCACAACCCTTTGGAAAAGTCACAACTTATTGAAAAACGCACAACTCTTTAGAAAAGTCACAACTCAACGAAAAATCACAACCCTTTGAAAAAAGTCACAACTTATCAGAAAAGTAACAACTCATCGAAAAAGTCACAACCTTTCAAGAGAACATATGCTATTCAAATAAATATAGATGGGTGTTTTAAGTAAGGGATATTATAGTAATTTAACATTCAAGTTAGGAGTTCATGCTTTTAAGGTAATATTACAACTTTTTGTATTATCAAGTTAACAAGATCTTCTAACTTCAAAATATATTCTTTTAAAATGTTCTGAGTTCTTTTTTAAAAAAAAACTCACAATAAATGTGAAAATATGTGAATATATATGAATCATTTAAAATTTATCATTTACAAAATAAATTTTATATTCAGTAATATGGAATAAACATTTTCATTTTGTCCCTACACTAAATTAAAATCTAATAACTATAAAAAAAAAATAGTAACATTAATTAAAAGTCCTATTTATTTATGTAAGTATAAATTTTAAAAGAAATTCAGCTATTGCACTTTAATTCTTTAATTATAACATTATAAATTAACTTAGTTATTACTAATTATTGCAAACTTATTCACACTCTTTTACAATCTTAGTTATAATATTATGAATTCACATAGTTATTACATTAATTATATCTATCTTTCATCTTTCATTATATTAACTTTTGATCAATAATTTTTCATATTACCTCCCCTATATATCTAATAACATGGTATTGTTATTTTTCCTTGGACGAATCATGCTTGGTTGAATAAATTGAAAATCATTTACAAGGATATGAACTATATCTTTGTTGGGTGTAAGGTAAACATGTGATTATATATATGAAACATCAAAATATGCCCTTCATTTGGCGGTGTTTTTAGTTTATATTATTAAAGATTTATTTATAATTGTTGTATTATATTACTCATTACCTGCTCTTTACATATATGTTTCCATAACATTTTAGTCATTCTAACATATCTATAAAAATTCACATAGAACACATGTGTTATATATATATAAATATAATATATTGATAGGTAGGTAGCACACATGTGGTTCACATTCCCACTTGAAACTTCCTCATGAATTGATATTTCTAATTATTTTTTTCTTTGTAGAATGTGTTACTTGCAGGATCGGACACTAGTGCCGCTGCAGTAGTATGGACAATGACAGCCTTGATGAAGAATCCAAAAGCTATGAAAAAAGTTCAAGAAGAAATGAGAAAATCATTCAAAAAGAAACACGATATATTGAATGAAGACGATATCCAAAATCTTCCCTATTTCAAAGCAGTGATAAAAGAGTCATTTAGATTGTATCCACCAGTTCCACTCCTAGTCCCAAGAGAGTCAATGGAAAAATCCATACTAGAAGGGTATGAAATTCAACTAGGAACTATAATTCATGTTAATGCATGGGCTATTGCACGAGATCCTGAAATGTGGGAAAATCCAGAAGAATTTATACCTGAGAGATTCTTGAATAGTGACATCGATTTCAAGGGACAAGACTTTGAGTTAATTCCATTTGGAGCAGGAAGAAGAGGATGTCCGGGGATTACACTTGGAGTTGCATCAATGGAACTTGCATTATCAAATCTTCTTTACGCATTTGATTGGGAGTTACCTCATGGGATGAAAAAAGAGGATATTGACACAAATGTTAAGCCTGGAATTACCATGCATAAGAAAGATGACCTTTGCCTTATTCCTAAGAATTATCTATAGATTCATCTAGACTATCCTCAGTAATGTATCTTGGGCGAATTTTGTGAATTCAGTTGAATTCATTACTGTCTGCTCGAATTATGTATAACATAACATTTCTTTCTTATTATTGCAAAATTACATGCTTGCCCTGGCTGTATTATTGTATTATATGACAAAAAGGTTAATTGGTCAAACGAAAACAGGGGTATTTTGGGTACATGAAAGGCCATTACTCCTTTCGTCTCAATTTGTTTGTCTGGTTTTTTATTAGATACAAAATTTAAGAAAATAAAAAAGACTTTTGAATCTCATGATCTTGAATTAAAAATAGGCTTAACGTACCATAATGTCTTTTAGTCTTATGGTTTGAAACGTGTCAAAAAAAAACTAAAAAGGAAAATAAAACAAACAACGTAATACATATATAAGATATGTGACACTTTTCGCTTCTCTGTACTAAAAGAAAGGAGGAGAGCAGACAATAAGATAAGGTGGGGCATATATGCAGCTTTGCACTTGTATGGAGTTTAAAATACAAATTTCATAATTTCATACACTAGAAAACTCAATTTATTGGCAAATCCAATTCATCATTAAGGTGGGTACTTTTAACTTTTTGTTTTTCTAGCATTTAATACCTACTCAGATTTTTACAAAATTCTCAAGGTTTGAAAAACTTGTTTTAAATTCTCATGATGCAGGGGTGAGTTTATAGATAAAAATTGGGGCATGTGAATCTCAATCTGTGTTGTCTTCGTAAAACTAGGTATTTTATGTATATATTTTTAAAAAACTTGATATAATATTGTCCGGACGTTGGAACTCATGCTACAATAAAAGACTAGCCAAATGGTGCACTTGGTTGAAAGTTGAGTTATTTATCCTTTGAAACTCTGCAAAAATCACAAACAAGATCATCGAACCATACTGTCTTTTCTTGATTCAACGCACTTCCACTGTAGTGTCTGAGCAGATACTATTCCTCTTAGTGAAATTAATATTCGAAGAGTTGGTGAACTTGCAGGAATTTTGAAATTTATCTACAAAAGATGGCTCAAAATGAAATTGAAGAAATGTTAGATCACCTAAGAAGGATTAAAAACGGATGTGATATACATGTTGACACGATTGATGAAATTGAGATTCTTGAAATGGAGCTAAGATTTTGGAGAACGTTTATAAAGTATCATCATGTTCTTTTGCCTGATTCCTTAGTCAAACTCGTAAAGAATGCCAAATTGATTGTGAGAATGCTTCACAGGGTATTTGATGGAATTCCAGATGAATGTAAAATTAATGTTAATCTGGAACGACTAGTATCAGAGTTGCTGAAATTTACTGATGGTAATATTACCATTTTAAGGTATGATTATGAGTTGAATTATTCTCTGATCTGTCGGAATAACGGATTGCCTCGGAAAGAATCTAAATGATGTACTGATGTGCCTAGAAGAAATCCTTGGGATAAAATGATTTATAAAGCAACTGAAAATCGTTCAAAAGTGTAAAGATATAGCACCTGGCCTAACTCAACCCCAAAAGCTAGCTCATGAGGGGAGGATTGCCCAAGTCCATATAAGGAGACCATCAGTCCATTCCCAAACCAATGTGGGACTTTTACCCACTTTAACACCCCCCTTCACGCCCGGGCCCAACTGGCGAGTGGACCGGGAGCCCAAACGGGGATGGACCTGGCTCTGATACCATGTTATTTGAAATATGGGAATAGAAGAAATTGTATTTCACTATGTTAAGAAGTAAATGTATATATACAATCACTAGAGGTTCTATCGAAGGTAAGTAAATATCCTACACATCTTTCTACGATTTAGCTAGTTATATAAGGTAAGAGAATATCTTTACAATACCCTACAATATTCTGTAACACCCCCCCTCAAGCTGGAGCATAGATATTGATCATGCCCAGCTTGTTGCATAGATAATTAACTCGAGTTCCATTTAGTGCCTTTGTGAACAAATCAACTAGCTGCTCTCCGGTCTTCACATAGCCAGTGGAAATCAAGTTTTCCTGAATCTTCTCACGAATGAAATGACAGTCAACCTCAATATGTTTAGTTCTTTCATGATACACCGGATTCGAGGCAATATGAAGAGCAACTTGATTATCACACCAAAGTTTTGCTGGTGCATGATGTTTCAATCCAATTTCAGTTAAAAGATTGTGTATCCACATAATCTCACATGTAGACTGTGACATAGCTCTGTACTCAGATTCAGCACTGAGTCGAGATACAACATTTTGCTTCTTGCTCCTCCATGATATTAAGTTTCCTCCAACGAATACACAATAGCCTGTAGTAGACCTTCTATCAATTTTGGATCCAGCCCAATCAGCATCGGCAAAACACTCAACACGAGTATGTCCATGATTATTATACAATAAGCCGAGTCCAGGAGCTCCTTTCAAGTAACATAGAATTTGTTCCAAAGCTGCCCAATGTTTGACCGTAGGTGCGGACATGAATTGACTAACAATACTTACAGCAAATGCAATATCTGGACGAGTCACAATGAGGTAGTTTAACTTCCCAACTATCCTCTTGTATCTCTCTGGATCATCAAAAGGATCACCATCATCTTTCATAAGATGCACATTGGGAATCATTGGGGTATTGCAGGGTTTTGCTGCCAACTTTCCAGTCTCTGCAAGTAGGTCAAGAATATACTTTCTCTGAGATAGAAGAATTCCGTTCTTGCTTCGATTTACTTCTACTCCTAGAAAGTATTTTAACTGTCCCAAGTCCTTCGTATGAAATCTCATATGCAGGAAAGACTTGAGGGATGAGATCCGTGCATAATTACTTCCTGTAATGACAATGTCATCTACATATACAACAAGGAGGATAATGCCAGCGGTTGATTGTTGATAGAAGACTGAGTGATCACATTTGCTCATTTTCAAATCAAACTCTTGAACCACCTCACTAAACTTTCCAAACCAAGCCCGGGGGCTCTGTTTCAAGCCATACAAAGACTTTTTCAAATGACAGACTTTACCATACTCCCCCTGAGCAACAAAATCAGGTGGTTGCTCCATATACACTTCCTCTTGAAGATCACCATGAAGGAATGCATTCTTGATATTCAATTGATGTAAAGGCCAATTCTCGGAAGAACAAGCGGACAAAAATGAGTTTGGCAACCAGAGAGAAGGTGTTTAAATAATCCACCCCATAAGTCTGAGCATACTCTTTCGCCACAAGTCTTGCCTTAAGTCTTGCCCCAGAACCATCAGGATTAACTTTAACGGTAAAGACCCACTTACATCCTACTGATTTCTTCCCTTCGGGTAAATCCATCAAATCCCACGTGTGGTTTTCCTCTAAGGCATGTATTTTCTCAAGCATTGCATTAGACCATCCCGTATGACTCAAGGCCTCTTTCACTGTTTTGGGTACAGAGATGGAGTCTATAGAAGCAATCAAAGATCTAGAAGTGGAGGACAAGCGGTTATAGGAAACAAAATTAGCAATTGAATATGTAGATTTGCAAGTATGTGTACCTTTACGAAGAGCAATATGGAGGTCAATGTTTTCAGAAGGATTAAGCAAATGAGGATCTGATGATGAAGAAACTGGTGCAGGACATGTATCACCGATATCTCTTCTCCTCGAGTAAACTTGAACAATTGGTGATTTTGCTAGCGCAGATGGAGCAGGTGGTAAAGGCACAATACTCGATTGGTGTTCAATAGGAGAACTGGGAGATGGAGAAACAGAATGGGTAACCTGATAGACTAACCATTCATCTTCTTCCTCCTGACTCATACAAATGGGAGGTGCATAGAAAAATGGTGGTCTCTGAAAATACCACATCATTTGATACCATATATTTGCCAAGTTTAGTAGAATAGCACCGATACCCCTTCTGAAGGCGTGAATATAGCACCTGGGACTAACTCAACCCCAAGAGTTAGCTCATGAGGGGAGGATTGCCCAAGTCCATATAAAGAGACCATCAGTCCATTCCCCAACCAATGTGGGACTTTTACCCACTCTAACACCCCCCTTCATGCCCAGGCCCAACTGGCGCATGGACCGGGAGCCCAAACGGGGATGGACCTGGCTCTGATACCATGTAAAGATATAGCACCTGGGCCTAACTCAACCCCAAAAGCTAGCTCATGAGGGGAGGATTGCCCAAGTCCATATAAGGAGACCATCAGTCTATTCCCCAACCAATGTGGGACTTTTACCCACTCTAACAAAAATAAAATGAGATTTTTGAGATACTTATATGCCACAGAGATAAATGGTTGCGTCGACCATGAGAAGCTGGAATGTTTGAAGACTCGAATTCAGCTCATGGCTAACAATATGAGACAGTTTTGTCTGGATGTTTTGGTTTATGTTGCTGAGTTTGTAAATAATAATGATGAGGCTGAGGATGATATATTGAATAAACCTCTGTATCTGTTATGCCTGATTGTGCTCGTGGAGCTGGAAATGAAGAAAATTTTTCTTGGCGAACTAAAGGATTCAAAATTCGTTCAATCAAAAACTTTCAAAGACAAGAAACTACCAAAAGGATTTTCACATCATCTCCACAGTCTGCTGGTGTATCTCAGAAACATAAAGCTCGAGAACTTTCCTAATAATGTCTCGTCTCGAAATATTGATGTGGCAATAGAGATCTTGTTGGTTTTCCTTAATGCTGAAGTGTCATATCATGTTACCGATGATAACTGGTTGAATGAGGTTATAGAAAAGGTTGTAGCTATAGCGGGTGATATTCTATATGTAATTCAAAAGCTTCTTCCGAGATCTATAAAAAAAGATGACACTAGCAAAATAAATGTTTGCTCAATACAGATATTGGAGAAAACTAAAGATCTGAAGGCACAAGTGGAGGAGTACTACAAATCCTTAAAATTCACTACATCTCAGTACTTTCCGACTGTTGGTGGATTGAGCTTTCAGGATTCTCTTTTAAGGAAACTAAATGAGATGTCGAAATCTGAATCTGGTTTAGATTTCCTGAAGAAACCTCTTTTTGGTAATTTAGAGAAAGAGTTATCATCTCTTACATCGATTTTAGAAAAGGAGCTTTCAACTTTATCATCCATTTTCAAAGATGTCGCAAAGGTGCACCATGAACATGAAATTCTTAAAGATCTCCGGAGGCGTACTACCAATTTGGCATATGAAGTTGAAGTTGCAATCGACTCTATACTTGTCCAGTATAATGTTTTTTGGCATATTTTTTGCTCACTTCATACAATCCTAAAAGAGATCAAGCACATTAATGTGGAGGTGACTGAAATGTGGTCGGTGGACGTTGCTCTTAGACCTTGTTATGTGGTAGAATCATCTAAGTATCTGCCAACTCGACGTAGCAATCATGTGAGTGATGATGAGGAGATATTTGGTTTTGAGAAAATATCAGAAAAACTAATTCAGTATCTGACTCGAGGGACAAGTGAGCTAGATGTCATCCCTATAGTTGGGATGGGGGGACAAGGTAAAACAAATTGTGCTAGAAAGTTGTATAATACTGACTACATTGTTTCTCGCTTCGATGTTCAAGCATGGTGCACCATTTCCCAAACATATCACCGGAGAGAGATATTACAAGATATTTTCAGTCAAGTTACCGGTTCCAAGGACAATGGAGATAAGGATGACATTCTCGCGGACAAGTTGAGGAAAAGCCTAATGGGAAAGAGATATCTCATTGTATTGGATGATATGTGGGACGGTACGGTATGGGATGACTTATGTCTTTGTTTCCCTGATGTTGAAAATAGAAGCAGAATTGTAGTAACAACTCGACTTGAGAAAGTCGGTGAACATGTCAAGCGTTATACTGATCTTCATTTCCTTCCGCTCCTCACACCAGATGACAGCTGCAAATTGTTGCAGAAAAGAGTTTTCGAGAAGGAAGATTGTCCACGTAAACTACAAGATGTGAGTCAAGAAATCGCAGAAAAATGCAAAGGATTGCCTCTGGTGATTATCTTATTAGCTGGAATTATCAAAAGGAATAAAATGGAAGCCTCTTGGTGGCATGAGGTTAAAAATTCTCTGCTTTCCTATCTTGGTGAAGCTGAAAGATATGGCCTTTCGACTATGCAGTTAAGTTATGATAACTTACTGGATTTTTTAAGGCCTTGTCTTCTTTACATGGGGATGTTTCCGGAGGATGCAAGAATTCCAGTGTCTAAATTGATAAGTCTATGGATCGCGGAAGGGTTCGTGCAGAACATTGAATCTGCTGAAGGTTACTTGATGGATCTCATTAGCAGTAACGTGGTAATGGTTTCAAGGAGAAGATACAATGGTAAAGTCAAAGATTGTGAGGTTCATGATGTAGTGCTTCACTATTGCTTGGAGAAGAGTAGAGAAGAAAAGTTTATGCGGGCAGTGAAGGGGCATTATAGCCAGCTTCAACCTTTTGAATGGAAGGAAAGTCGAGTGAGCATTAGTTTCAGTAATGAGCTTTCCAAGTTTGTATCTCCGGGCACCAAAACACGGGAACCTTTTCACCAACACTTGAGGTCGTTGATAACGACAAATGGATCAGTAATTGGTACTCATGTTTTCAAAGTGGGACTTCTTAAGGTCTTGGATTTGAGTTCTCATCGAATGCCTCATTTTTCGCCAGCTACATTGAAACCACTAATTCACCTGAAGTACCTCGCAGTTTTCACAGATGAATTCTATTGTCATCCAGAATCACATCTGCCCCATCTGGAAACTCTACTTGTGAGGGGTTTATCCAAGTTTACAGTGTTACCATCGAGTTTTTGGAAAATGGAAAAATTAAGGCATGTTGAGGTTAGTAAAGCTGAATGCGAAAACAATAAGCAACAAATCTTTGAAGAATCCTCTAAATTGGAAAATTTGAGGATATTAAGGGGAGTTGAGTTTCCATTTGATCAAGCTGATAGCGCGGATGTGTTATTATGTAGGTGTCCTAATCTTCAAGAACTTGACATCACGTTTAAAGGCGATAAATCTATTGTAGATACTTCTTGGGACGTTGATTCTCCGGATATTTGTCTCAAACTGGAAAGTCTTACCGAGCTTCAAATACTTCGTGTTTCCTTCCAATGGTCTATACTTCTATCGGGGTTGCAATTGCCTTCAAATTTAAAGAAGTTGGTACTAAGAGGAACTTCTTTATTTAGCTTCAATATAGAAAGCACGATTTCCGTCATTGCAGGACTTCCAAGTCTTGAGTATCTCCAATTAAGAGTGGATCCATATAGTTGTTATAAATCAAATGAGTGGTGCCTTAGACATATCATGTTCCATAAACTTAAGTTCTTGAAACTGGTAAAGTTACGTATCTCAACGTGGGATGCCTCAGAGGAATCTTTTCCGTTGCTTGAAACACTTGTTATAAAAGACTCTAAGCACCCCAAGGAGATCCCTCTTAGCTTCGCGGATATTCCAACACTGAAACAAATTAAGTTGATTAGGTGCTACAACAAATCTCTCGAGGCTTCAGCTATGAAAATTAAGGAAGAAGTTGAAGCGATTGAAGGATGTGATCGTATAGACCTCATTATCAAGAAAAAAAGCTAAGCACTGTTGGGACAAATCACACGTTACAGAGGTATAACTCTGTTTCATTCCGTTTCTTATTCATATTGTGAATTTTTTTGTTGTTGTAACTCAAATAATAGTTCCTTTTAAGAGGTTTTAGTTGTTAATTGATCAAATGCTTCTTTAATTTGATGACACAGAAGTAGGGGAGACAAAAATCCCGCGTATGTTTGTTCATGATCAAGTCAGAATTGATCGCGAGTTGAGCTACGAGACTTTCAGATTTGTGTTTAATTCCCATCATAAACTTTGTAAACATTGACAAGGATTCAGCTCGGTGTGTCAAAGGCTCGACCAGAATCACCTAAAGCTAGCTCACTAGAAAGGGATTGTCCGCGATCATATAAGGAGACCAAGGAACTTGTTGAGATTTCTATCTTATTAATTTGATTATTAGTCAATAACCAAATTATATCAACATTTAACCTCCAATTAAATGAAGTGTACACATTTGATCTTTCAGTTAGTGAATCTTCACAAATTTAATGAATTATATACCATATATCATTTAGCGTATTATGTAACCCTCCAAGATATTTATTCATTCAACCTATATATAGCCTTTGGCTAATGCTATCTAAGTTATGTTGACAAATATCTTGAAAATGTGCAAAATATTTATTGCTAGAGAAGAAAGTTTTAGTTTTTGATCAATCTATATAAAAGGGCTAATTCTATCTAGTCTATGCTGTTGAGACAAATATTAGAAATTAAACGAGCTCAAAATGTCATTTTCATGAGTTATTATATTCACGTAACGTACCTTAATTAGCAACCCTAAAAAAATCAAAAGAAAATTATAAGTGGTTTGCAGAGATTGAGGGAGAAATTGTTGCAAGTAATTGCAAAAAAGTTTGTTTGAGTATTTATGTCTAAGACACTCTGCCTTTTTTGAAGTAATTAACTAATTTCACTTGTTATGAATTATTACTTATAATAGTTATTATATTGTTCACTACTAGAATTTTGTTGCTTGCTCAACTGCAAAAAATACTCGGAATGTAGTCGAAAAATGGAGTTTTCTGATGACTTTCTGACTATTTTTAAGTAATCAGTATATTGAAAGTCGGAAGATATTTGCCGACTATATATAGTAGTTAAAACATATAAAACTAGATCTAAATGGTCGACTACCATAGTCGGAAAACTATTAATCACCCCGATTAAATTCGGATCACACATTGCAGGGCCCATTCGAGGTGACGCTACCAACAAAATTTTCTCCATACCCAGGACTCGAACCCGAGACCTTTGGTTAAGGGTTACGTTTTTAAAATCCATAACATGCTCAAATGGATATGAGGAATGTAATGACAATCCAGGATGTTGGAGCATTCTTCCAACCATCATGAACTTGAAGGATTTAAAAGAAGCATAGAAGGAAGACTTCAAGATCACCAGTATGCTAAGGTGACTACATATATAATATGGTCATTCTTGTATTTGACTATTTTTGTAATATAAATATAAATAGTCTAACCCAAGAATTTTCTTATATATAAAACATTTCAAGTGACAATGTATTTTGTAAAGTTAGACAACAAAATGATGCTCTTTCTGTTCTTTGTAGCCTTTCCTATCATTCTTATTTTTCTTCTTCTTAAAGCAAAAAAGAGTGGCAAAAATAATTTGCCACCAGGTCCTTTAGGGATGCCATTTATTGGAAATTTGCATCAATTTGATAGTTTAAACTCTCATATTTATTTTTCAAAACTTTCCAAAAAATATGGAAAAATCTTTTTATTAAAAATTGGTTCTACTCCAATGATTGTAGTTTCTTCCGCAAAGTTAGCAAAAGAAGTATTGAAAACACAAGATTTAGTATTTTGTAGTAGAGCTTCTATTCTTGGCCAGCAAAAATTATCTTACAATGGTCATGACATAGTCTTTGCATCTTACAATGACTCTTGGAGAGAAATGCGAAAAATTTGTGTTCTTCATCTATTTAGTCTCAAGAAAGTACAATTATTTAGTCCAATTCGTGAAGATGAAGTATCAAGATTGATCAAGAAAATATCTCAACATGTTGTCACTTCACAAATCACCAATTTGAGCAATTTAATGATTTTACTAAGTAGTAATATTATGTTCAGAGTTGCTTTTGGTATTAGGTATGACGAAGAATCACATGAAAGAAAGAGGTTTAATTTTCTTTTAGGAGAATCTGGAGAAATGCTAACTAGCTTCTTTGTCTCTGATTTTTTTCCTTCTTTAAGCTTCATTGATAAATTATTTGGAAATATTAGTAGACTTGAGAACAATTTTAAAGGTTTTATGAAAAACTCATTGAGCAGCATCTTAATCCCAATAGGCCAAAATCCATGGAAGGGGACATTCTTGATATTTTGCTTCAATTGAAGAAAGAGAAATCAACACCAATTGATCTCACTTTGGAGGATATAAAAGCAATTATTATGGTAATCTCTTATGTCTTTAAGCTCTCAAACACATACACACATTCTTTTTTCTTTTTAAAACTTTTTATGTTATATAATATTGAATTGATCATAAATGGAGTGACATGGATAACTTGGATAACAATATATTAGCATAGCCACATAGATTAAAGAATGGTCAGTAGACCATCTTTTTCATCAGAAAATTATATATGTATTGAATAAATAGGTACACCCTTAAATTTTTGTTTTCTTTCTTTGTAGAATGTGTTACTTGCAGGATCAGAAACTAGTGCGGCTGCAGTAATATGGACAATGACAGCCTTGATGAAAAATCCAAAAGCCATGAAGAAAGTTCAAGAAGAAATTAGAAAATCAATTGGGAACAAAGGCATTGTGAATGAAGATGATATACAAAATATGCCCTATTTCAAAGCAGTGATAAAAGAAACATTTAGATTATATCCACCGGTTCCAATCCTAATACCAAGAGAATCAATGAAAAAATCCACACTAGAAGGGTATGAAATTCAACCAAAAACTATAGTTCATGTGAACTCATGGGCTATTGCAAGAGATCCTGAAATATGGGAAAATCCAGAAGAATTTATGCCAGAGAGATTCTTGAATAGTGATATCGATTTTAAGGGTCAAGATTTTGAGTTGATTCCATTTGGAGCAGGAAGAAGAGGGTGCCCAGGGATGACACTTGGGGTTACATCAGTGGAACTTGCATTGTCAAATCTTCTTTATTCATTTGATTGGGAATTACCTTATGGGATGAAAAAAAAAGACATTGACACAGACGTTAGGCCTGGAATTACCATGCATAAGAAGAATGTTCTTTGTCTTATCCCTAAAAAATATATGTAAATTGTATATCCTCATAGGTGGATCATGGGCAAATTCTGTAAGGTTAATTAAATTCATTACATAATGCTACATTATGTATTACATGTCTAAAACAAAATATAATAAACCCTTATAAATATTAAACTTAGTAACTTTAAATCTTGAATGCACCTGAACTTATTGTTTAAAGTATTGTATTTTAGTCTTAAATCCAAAAAGACTAATAATAGCAAAGACTATTGTCAAAATAAAGTAAAGGGAATTACGTAAAGCTCTAGGGCTTGACCAGAATTACGTAAAGCTAGCTCACGAGGAGGGGATTGTCCAAGACCATATAAGGAGATCGACCCAGGAATTTGTTGAGATTTCTATCTTATTCATTTGATTAGTCAATTTGTTTTCAATAGTTCTGCTTGCATAGAACCAAATTATATCGTCATTTAACCTCCAATTAAATGAAATGTACACTTTTGATCTTTCTCCTAGTGAATCTTCACAAATTCAATGAATTATATACCATATATTATTTATATGAAATGAAATATTATATGGTTCATATGAAATGACACAACAAGATGACTAGTATTTTGTGAAGTTTGGACAACAAAATGATGCTCTTTCTACTCTTTGTAGCCTTTCCTATTCTTCTTATTTTTCTTCTTCTCAAAGCCAAAAAGAGTAGCAAAAACAATGTGCCACCAGGTCCTATTGGCCTTCCATTCATTGGAAATTTGCATCAATCTGATAGTTTAGCCCCTCATATCTATTTTTGGAAACTTTCCAAGAAATATGGAAAAATATTTTTATTAAAATTTGGTTCTACTCTAATAGTAGTAATTTCTTCGGCAAAATTAGCAAAACAATTGTTAAAGACACAAGATTTAGCCTTTTGTAGTAGAGCTTCTCATCTTGGGCATCAAAAATTGTCTTACAATGGTCGCGACATAGTCTTTGCACCTTACAATGACTCTTGGAGAGAAATGCGAAAAATTTGTGTGCTTCATCTATTTAGTCACCAGAAAGTTCAATCATCTAGTCCGATTCGTGAAGATGAAGTCTCAAGAATGATCAAGAAAATATCTCAACATGTTGTCACTTCACAAATCACCAATTTGAGCAATTTAATGATTTTATTAAGTAGCAGTATTATTTTTAGAGTTGCTTTTGGTATTAGGTATGACGAAGAATCACATGAAAGTAGGAGGTTCTATTTTCTTTTTGAAGAATCTGCAGCAATGATGACTAGCTTCTTTGTGTCTGATTTTTTTCCTTCTTTAAATTGGATCGATAAACTTACTGGGTTGACTAATAGACTTGATAAGAATTTCAAAGACTTGGATGAGATTTATGAAGAACTCATTGAGCAGCATCTTAATCCTAATAGGCCAAAATCCATGGAAGGGGACATTCTTGATATTTTGCTCCAATTGAAGAAAGAGAAATCAACATCAATTGATCTCACTTTGGAGGATATAAAAGCAATTGTCATGGTAATCTCTTATGTCTTAAAGCTCTCAAACACACATATATATATATATATATATCAAACATTGAACACCCTTAGTGAAATTTGTAGCTTCGTTATGTTAGGATTAAATCATCTATAAAATTAGTTGTTGTTGTTGTTGTTGTTATATGGACAATTTTTTTATTTTCTTTCTTTGTAGAATGTGTTACTTGCAGGATCAGAAACTAGCGCGGCTGCAGTAGTATGGACAATGACAGCCTTGATAAAGAATGCAAAAGCCATGAAAAAAGTCCAAGAAGAAATAAGAAAATCAATTGGGACTAAAGGCATTGTGAATGAAGATGATATACAAAATATGCCTTATTTCAAAGCAGTGATAAAGGAGGCTTTCAGATTATATCCACCAGCTCCACTCTTATTGCCAAGATAAACAATGAAAAAATCGACACTAGAAGGGTATGAAATTCAGCCAGGAACTATAGTTCAGGTTAATGCATGGGCAATTGCAAGGGATTCTGAAATATAGGAAAATTCAGAAGAATTTATACCTGAGAGATTCTTGAATAGCGATATCGATTTTAAAGGACAAGATTTTGAGTTTATTCCATTTGGAATTACACTTGGGGTTGCATCCATGGAACTTGCATTGTCAAATCTTCTTTATTCATTTGATTGGGAATTACCTTATGGGATGAAAAAAGAAGACATTGACACAGATGTTGAGCCTGGACTTACAATGCATAAGAAGAATGATCTTTGCCTTATCCCTAAATATTATATGTAGATTGTATATCTTCATAAGTGGATCTTGGGCGAGTTCTGTAAGGTTAATTAAAGTCTGTTACATAATGCCACATCATGTATTATTTACATGTCTAAAACATATTTAAAATATAATAAACCCTTGTGCATATTAAACTTAAACTTATCGATAAGAGTATTTGTGTTTTAGTCTTAAATCCAAAAAGACTAATAATAGAAAAGACACAAAACAAAGTAAAGAGAAATAGCAATAATTTGAAGATATTATCAAAAGCGGTAAAAATGAATTGACCATTACAAAAAGTAATCATTCTCCTCAAGTATTCCTTCCAAGATCTATATGTTAATATTTTTAGCATGAAAGAAGCAAACAGTCTAGAGATGTATATTGAAACTTTTAAATTATGTATGAGAGCTACAATCAGCTAAATGATTAACAAGGAATTTAGTACAAAATCGAAGCACGGACGAGAGGTTGGCAGCAGAGATGATGAACTCTTTGCTGGTATCAATCGAACTGCTGAAATCCCGTTTTTTTTTCTCAAGAAGATTGCACCGCCAGTCGCTGAAGATGCTGGAAGAAAACTTGGAGACTTACATCATCAGTGAATATCACATCTGAACCTGCTGCCATATCGTTTGCATTATTGTATGTGGCTGAGGGATTCAACTTTGCCAAAAGAAATCTTGCCTGGTAAGCATAAGGGAAAATATTAGAACATTTACCTTTGATATTAGAACAAGATAAGCATAAAAACCAGAAAATTATGTCAAATGCAACTTTATCCCTTCGAAAGTGCAGGGCAGCCCAGTGCATTAAGCTCCCTCTATGCACGGGGTCTAGGGAAGGGCCAGACCCATTGTATGCAGCCTTACCCTGCATTTCTACAATAGGTTGATTCCATGGCTCGACATGGCAACAACTTTACCAATTACGCCAAGGCTTCCCCTTCCCAGTTCCCACCCTACGAAAGCTCGTTCTGTTTTTCCCCCCAACAGAAGGCACATCATTCCAAAAGAAAAATCTAGAGAAAAAAACACTTTGCATCTCGAATTTTGAGGAACTTATGATTCATTATACTCCACAACATGTTGTGCTGATGTAGCACAAAGCAACAAGATCTTACAATCCCAATACGATGCTTACCTGGGAACCATGCTGATCACACACTACAAGTCTAGGAACAGGAAACCTCTCCTGGATGAGTGCTTGGGCCTCGTCATGAGGAACTTGCAATAGATGTGCAAATGCCTGAAAGAACCAAGGAAAATGGACATCAATTTGTTTCACAATCACAAATGATGGTGAAAAGAATTCCAATATAGCCATAACGTATTCCACAAGATTGGGAATGGAGTAGACAGAGATTTCTAATTTAGCATAAAGGATCTCATCATTTAGAAGAAGACGGCAAAGCAATAAACTGTACCTGATGCTCTGGCTGGTTCTGGTATCCCAAATTTCTCCATTGAGCTATTGTCATTCCGTGGAATATGACGACACTGAAGTACGAATCCAACAAAAGAATGCGATCAGCAGCAATTGATGCCACATCCAGTAAAGCTGGAGAAGGCAGTGTATTGAATGAAAATGCCATGAGTGTAGGTTGAATCATGACAACAGCATTGCTTATACTTTCTCGGTAGAGCAGCATCCGGAAATATGCTGTCTCATCGGGACTATTATTGAAAACCTGTGATGTCCACACATTAATGAGAGACAATAGACCGTGCATCCATGATATACATTCGAAAAGTTAAATGAAACAAACAAAGAGAGGCTGGGTTATATTACTTGCAAAAATTGTGATCGCCGCAAATGAAACATAAACTGAGGGAGCAGAGAAAAACAGGGATTCAAAGTGAAAGAGGCAGGATCATCCTTCCTATATTCGCCAAACTTGGAACACAGGCGAATCAGATTCCGATCTAGCCACCTTGTGGGATCAAAATCTTCCTGGAAAGTGAAATCTGTTAATCAGGATTTATCAATTAAATATACAGAGAAGCAAGAACTGAAAGAAAGTATTAACTCAGGTAGACAGATTCAACGATGCTTCATGCAAGCAAAAAAGGAGGACAACGAGTTGAGTAGGATCAGTCCAGAAAACTTTAGAAGCACACTCTCTCTAACTTTGATCTCTTAATATATAACAGATTTAGGAATAGATTCTTCCACTATTTGGCTCATATGCAACAACCTCATCATGTCACTTTATTAATTTAGTCGAACGATGAGGTCGTTACCATCCGTACTTTTTGTGCGAATAGAACATTTGAGAGTATAGAGAGTTTGTTGTTGAGATCCAACATTTTTCTTTTGAATCTTTGGTATAAAATGGAAGTATGGACTTGTTTAGATAGCCAACTAGGGTTCTCGGAGGCATGATGCATGTGCTCACATTATATTTTTGTAAAGATCATGACATCATGGTGTAGTATAAATACATTTTTTTTTGGCCAAAAAGTTGATATTGTACTATTTACAAACTGGAAAGGCCAACAAAGACAAAGATGACTAGTAGGCATCTACACATAATTAAGTACAATATTGTGTAGGACTAATTATAGCTCGAAAATGATACCTCTAACTCCATTTTATAAGAAGCCAATCTAGCCATTACTACGGCAGCAGCTTCCTGATCAAACCCTTGCACCAAGTCCTACAAACATAGATTAATTGCACCATCAGTATCAACACTTGTATGCACCCTAGAAAGTTCATCAAAGCCCTTCCAGAAAGAATTGTCATATGAAAAAGTTTCCAGAGAAAGAAATACACAAAAACATACAGCATAACAACATGGAAAAGCTTATCATTAATTGATGGAGTCTGAAATTATAATGAGGATGACTGAACAAACATCGAAACAAGCTTCACAAGAGTTTTAAAATGAGCTTGAATCCTTGGATGTTAAGTGTATAAAACTTCTCTAGTTATCTCAAAATGGAAATTCAATTGCATAATACGGGGGAAGGGAGCAGTACTACTTCAAAGAATACTGCTCTTCAATTCAGAAATGTACTTCCCATGAAAAATATCAGTCTCATGAAGTACTAGTCAAAAGACAAATTTAAGATAAAAAGATAAAATTAGAAACAAATAAAAGTAATATCATTCTCTATGCTTGGGAAAAGATACGTGTGAACTATATAAAAAAGAACAAAATAGACTTCATTGTATTACAAATGACAATATAAAATCAAAACTCGTCATTACAGACCTCAGTGCCAACACCAGCATCAAGCCATCTCCTAGTAATGGTTGTAACTCGTAGTTTTGTTTGCCCATCAGGGCTCTGATAACTGCACAGCCAAGAACCAACAAATTTTGGTTACACAATAACATCTTCTTTTTCTAGTATACCCTCACAATATAAATTGAATACAGAATGTTCTATCCATCAAAAGTTAAGTAAATCTCAGGTTACATTAACTGTTTTCAAAAGAAATTGTACCAATAAAAAAAAAAGTAGAGCTGAAGTTTTCCAAGCACCTTGTAAGAAACTGTATGTACAATTGTGGATTTATATTGCCTGAAGGATCTGACTTCTCACTAGATGAAACATCATAGAAAACTGTCAAGCAAGTGTTTTTGTCGAGACCACAGAGCTTCCAAGCTGTAGTATTACCCTCACCAGTAACTGTGCTGGCGACGGCAGGTCCTTTCTGCATAAGACTACATGATCAGTATCAAATAATTTCTGAAACTGTCATATTTGAGGATAAATCTTGGTTTACCAGGTCGATTCTTTCAGGTTAGCCGTCTAATATTAGGTCAATGTATTACGGCTGAGAATAGGAAAAACTAAAGTACACTAACCTTCTCAAGAGATGTGCAAGGACCAATTATCCCTTGAATTTTAATATCCTTGGAGCAGTTGATCTCTAATGTAGCACTAGAACAAAATTAATGCATCAGATTCATGATCAAATTGTTGAAGGAAAAATAAAGCACATCCAAGCAGAAGAGAGACGTATCATTTTAAGAAATACTCACTCTACAGAATACAAGCAAGATAACTTTAAATATTTACCTCTCAAACAGTCCAAATATGGACATCCCTAGCTTAATGGAAGTCTGCCCTCTCCTTCCCTATCCCCTAGGAAACCCTTTTCACTCTTCTATTTAAGGTAAGAGTAAAGAAAGGGCATTTTGGGGCTTATGCAGTTTAACATTGGGGATAATGCGTTGTTTGTGAAGGTGGTATATAATAATGTTGGTAATAAAATTGGGGCGAACATTTTAAATGTTACCAAATAGAAAGAATTCCATATAAATTGGGACATAACTCAAGCAGTTTTTCACCCAAAAAATCCATTTCTTCTCTGAATTCCCTTATCTCATCTTCAATGTTAACAACCCGAGCTTCATTCTATCCTCGGAGAAGAAGCTAGCTGGTAGAATAGTCGCTCATACATGGTTATTTGTGCTGAATTTCTACATCAAATAGTTATTCTTAAAACATATCCTTCTCTATTATTTATTTCTAGAGCTTGTGATGATGCTAAGTTTTAGACATCTATGCAATTGACAAAGATGCTTTATCAAGTTCTTTAATAGTGCCTGGTTCACTTAACAGCTCACAGTGTCCCAGCTAGAAGAAGGAAATTTCCCACCATGAACTTGAAAATATTTCAACAGTCAAAATAACCATAATAAATGGATAATCATAGCCCTTTAACATGAAGGAAAATAATTGACATATCAAAAAGCTCACTTGAAGCAAAGCCCAAGAGACTGTTCACCAACTTCAAATACACGCTTGAAGGAATCTTTGAAAACAGAATGCCCAAAGCTTTCAGCAAGAACAACTTGTCCTCCAGTCTTTTCAATAGCTACTTTCATCTCTGCAACTCCAACCTAAAAAACAATACTAGTCAAAAAATAACATCTCCTATGAATCAATCAGATTCATCAATAAGTCAACAAACCTCTCCAGTAAGGGATAGAGTAAAGTTTTCACATTCAATTGATGAGGCTAATAATACTAAAAATCAAAATATACCCGCACCAAGAAAAAAAAATGCTTACACGTTAATATATTTTTCGATAATTTAACAGATAAACCTAGATAACTAAATACTGTCCAGGATAAAATGCTTCATCTGAAAGTGAACACCAGTCTCTTGCCCCAAAAGCTTATAAGACAAACAACACAGTTCATGGAGACAAGTGGTTGATCAAGTCAAACCTGGTCAAGTGCTGAAGCAAAAACATCTAAGATGTGACCGTGACTGACGAGTTGCTTTGCGAGTTCGTCGTAGAAATGAACAGCCTTTCTAAAAAATGGTGCAGCATCCTTGTGTAGATCTTTATGAGAACGAACAGGTTCTGATAAATCCTTCGACACAATCTACAAAAACAAACAAATAAGGAAAAGAAAATCACTTAAAAAGCATTGGTAGGCAAACTTTCTTCAGAATGAGGCCAAGTCCAATTGATTATTTAAATTTCATGCAAAAAGAAGTCTGTTAAATCATTTGACTTGCTAACCTATTATATTTCCTGGTTAGAAATCTGGCCTCAACATATAGGGTGATTATTCAGGAGCCTTAAGAGGAGAAAAGGAGGGCTGGCAGAGACCAATTTAAGTGGCGAACAGAATGCTTAAAGCAAGATAAATATGCATATTAAGTTCTTGTTGTTGAAGTACCTTATGATCCTCATCTTCTTAACTCACTAAGATATCATATATATCAAGTTATTCTTGAGGGAAAAAAAAATGTTTAGTGAAGGTATAGTCCACGTGATTTGGTTGGACAAAAGTTGAAATCCTATGTACAATTAACCCAAATTTTAGTTATCGAATGATACCAATGCTAATCTAATAAAAAGAGTACCAATTAGCAAACATCATCAGAAGCAGTAGTAGACTCATCTGCTAAGAAGGTTTACTGCAAAAGGCAATGATAAGCCAAATAGTCTCCTCCATGGATAAGCAGGGAAGAAAACATTAAAGAGTGTGTGAAAGACAGGAGGAGACTGATTGGTGACAATGGTGCCTTTATGACAGCTAGAAGTGATTGCCTTGAAGGGCATTTGCAGCATAAGAATATTAAAAATCCTTCCTTTTCCAGAAGAATTTAGATTGTGCACCATCAGACAATCAAAAATGTAATCATTCGTCAATAAGCAATCATTCAAACACTCAAAAATGCCCCAGTAACTCCTTAGGATATTGGAATTCGTAGATCACTAAGTACAAAACAGAGCGAAAACAAAGTCAAAACTCACAGCGCCAGGTCCTTCAGTGCAAGGACCCCCAACTAATGCAACAATCCGAGCACCTGCCCCAGCCAGACAAGCACCAAGCAGACCAGTTGCCACACTCAATGCCACCCCAGTGCAGCGCGATGCTCTGTTTCCTGGTGTCACAGGCCATTGATCCGTACTCAATTCATCTAGCAACTAAAAAAAAAACACAAGAACAAAATCAACATTAAATTAACAACAGCTACACCACTCAAAGTCTCAAAGTAATCAAAAAGAAAGCATTTTTAACCAAAAAAGAACTCACCGAATCGAGTGTATACTCACACTCAGAAGCAGGTAACAAGAACCTAGTCAACCCATGATTAGGTCCACCATTCACCCCAACACCACCACCCTTCCTACCACTAATACTACCAAGTCCTAACTGATCCAAAACTTGATCTTTCGACAAGTCCTTCGAACCCTGAAACACAAAAACCTTCGACATATCCGAAAACCCAAGTTCATGTACCTGCACCTGTGTACCATACGAAATAAACCCAACCATAGCATAATCAGGCAAAAGTCCAATAACCCTTTTCAATGCAGATTTTGCAAACTCCAATTCTTCATCCAACATACAAGTATCCAACACAAACAAATACACAGGTGGAGAATTATGACCACCAGGGTTCTGAATCGCATACTGAATAGTAGTAAATTGGGGATAAAGCTCAGCAGGTACATTCGTTTCCGAAATTCCCGAATAATGCTGAGGAAAATGATTACGTTGAAAACAAAACGGACAGATCCAAATTAAAGCTTGAAAATCAACACGACAAAAGGGGTTTAAGATTGATGAACAAGTTTTGCAACGGAGGGGGGCGTAAGGTAGGGTAGGTAGATCAGGGAAAGGACGAAGCAATTGAATTGAAGAAGCAATTGGGATTATACATTTGCTTGCTTCAACTTTGGTTCTTGGCCAAGAATTCCATGTCATACGAACTCCATCGATGCCTTCTGGGTCTGTTTGTGCCATTTCAGTCGCCATTTTTGAAGGGTTTTTGAGAGATTTGGGAATGACCCAGATGGAGAAAAGAGATAAAGATTGAGAATTTGGGAATTTGGGGGGTTTTGGTTGATATGAATGAATCTGGAATTTTGATTTTGTATTGCTATATTATATGATCATTCTGTATTAATCCCCATTGTTTGATGAAGCAAGAAACTGAGCCTTATTGTATTAAAAAAATTATTTTTTTCCCTAAAAAGAACACTTATTTTCCTTTTTTGTTCTTTTTGGGTTTTAGTCAAATATTATTAATTATTCAAAAGTTTCAATTTGTTTGGCGCATTTTAACTTACATAAAAAGAGAAAAAAAAAAATTGTGATAGTAAACTAAAAATATATCGACACATGTAGTGACCTTAAACATGTGTAAAAAAATTGAAATTAAAATCTGGAACCATCTTTAGACTTAAAAACTAATCAGTCACCATGGCAAAGAACTCTTTAGAACTCTCCAGATTCCTTTAACACATCATTTCATAGAACACTCTAGACCCCCCAGAGTGACCTTCTTCTATATAAATCCACAAGCTGCAATGCAGTTCTCAGCAAATCTTGAAAACCCCACATTTTCCATCTGCATTTTGCTTGAAGTTAACTATCTTTTGAGCTTTTTTTCAAGAAATTGTGAATACCCTTTACATTCTTTAGTACTAATAAGAAGGAAGCCATGGATGAGGATTTTGAGTTTCCAGTATCTTCTAACAATGCTGCTGCTGAAGAAATGGATATGGATATGGGGATGGGTATGGGTATGGATGATGTCCCTGAACCCGACCCGATTATGAAGGTTGATGAAGAGAAGGAGATTGGGAAAAGTGGGATTAAAAAGAAGCTTTTGAAAGAAGGTCAAGGTTGGGAGCATCCTAGTAAAGGAGATGAAGTTGAAGGTGAGTTATGTCCTTGTAATCTATTTTGAAAGAAAGGTTTTTTTTTGGAATTAATTGGTGGTTTGAATGATGCATTATGCATGTATTTGGATTAAAGGATTGATCTTTTTAGCAAAAATGAGCTTTCTTTAATTGGTGATTTGAATTCATGGAGTCATTTTTCATACCAGTAGTTGTAGTATTATTGCTCCTGTAGTTTCTTGTAGTTTGATATGTTACTATTTGTTGTTGCTTGTATTTTGATTATTGTATCTTTCGTTATCGTCATTGTTCAGAATGCTTTGGTATGCTTGCACTTTTGTTTATTATTTTTCTGGACTGCTTTAAATTGTTTTTGACCTCTCTACCTATACACTTCACCCTTCTCAAATCCCACTTTGTGACACTAGACTGGGTATATGTTGTTGTTGTTGTTGCTTGAGATGAGATCGAATGGAGCTACATGATCAGGATTCATATAGTCGATCCCAATTTGTATATCCATCCCCAATTACTTTCGAATTGAGCTGTAGTTGTTGTTGATTTGAGATGATAGAATTATGCAAGTTTTTGGCCTTACAATATTGGTTTGAGATAAGCTCTAATGGAGTTGACATGATCAGGATTGAGGCATAGTAGTTGTTATAATCAATTGGTCTTTCTCATGATAGAATTATGCAAGTTTTTGGCTTTAGTTTGGATGAGGATGAAATTATGCTATGATTAACAATATTCTATTGCTCTTTACAGTTCATTATGTGGGTACATTGCTTGATGGAACTCAATTTGATTCAAGTCGTGATCGTGGCACCCCATTCAAGTTTAAGCTTGGCGAAGGTAATCTCCTTTCTGTTAGAAAATTAGTAGTTTGGTATAGTTTGGTTTATGAACGTGTAAGTGTCCTTCATCGGTATCAGATGGAGCAATGTGCTTCCTTATATGCTTTCGGGTAATTCTCAATTCATGAGCTAGCTTTTGGGATTAAATTAGATTTTAAGTCTATTTCTATTAGAGCTAGGCCATTTCCAATTTATTGTTTACCATATGTCTCTCACATTGATGTGGTGTGGGATGGAGCAACATGCTTCTTTATATGGTCCTAGGCAACCCTCGAGCTAGTCTTTGGGATTAGTTAGGCCCAAAGTCCATTTTTCTTATCAGAACGAACTAAGTTTTAGCCTTTAGGGACGGCATATGACAATTGATATCTTTGAAAATGGAATTTGATTTTTCATTCTTTAAAGTATATAGTGGTTCTTATATATAGTTTTGATAAGTGCGATTAGAGGTTTGATGGATCGTTGTTATTGTTATAGGACAAGTGATTAAAGGGTGGGATGAAGGTATAAAGACAATGAAAAAAGGGGAGAAAGCTTTGTTCACTATACCTCCAGATATGGCATATGGTGAATCTGGATCCCCTCCAACTATACCTCCGAATGCCACTTTACAGTTTGAGGTGGAATTGCTTTCTTGGATTAGTGTCAAAGACATATGCAAGGATGGTGGAATATTCAAGAAGATACTTGTCGAAGGAGAGGGATGGCAGAATCCGAAAGATCTTGATGAAGTGTTTGGTTAGTAGACTATCAACTTTTCACGTTCTCCGTTGTGTTTTTTCTTCTCAAGAACCTTAGAGTTGATGTGATTTCCTTTTGTGGTTTCTTGATTGCAGTTAAATACGAGGCACGCCTCGAAGATGGAACACTTGTGTCGAAATCCGATGGAGTGGAATTTACTGTGCAAGATGGTATCTTTTGCATTCATTTTTGCTATGTTACTCAGAGTCTTCAAAAATGTTGATGGATGTGTATTGGATCATCCACGGATGCACAACATTTTTTGGAGAGTCCGAGCAACATAGCTGTTTTGGCTCTTTTTACTCTCCTTCTGAAGTAGAATTAATTACATTAATGTGGTGTTTTCTGTGTAGGCTTTTTCTGTCCTGCTTTGTCGAAGGCTGTTAAGACGATGAAGAAAGGGGAAAGAGTTTTATTGACAGTGAAGCCACAATGTAAGTTAAAACCCTTTGTGCTCTAGATATGTTCTTCATATTCTTTTATGTGATGAATAACTGATGTTTCTGCAGATGCATTTGGACAGACGGGTAAAGTGGCTAGCGGAGACGAAGGTGGTGTCCCACCAAATGCTTCCCTTCAAATAAATCTTGAATTGATTTCTTCGAAGATTGTCTCTGAAGTAACAAATGACAAGAAGGTTCTGAAGAGGATTTTGAAGGAAGGAGAGGGCTATGAGCGTCCACATGATGGTGCTCTTGTAAAAGGTATGAAAAAAGAGAAATTACTTGGTGATCACTATACAGATAGAGATTTATGATTATCCTTCTGTATTAATTAGCTTTTTCTTGCAGTGAAATTAATCGGAAAACTTCAGGACGGAACTGTTTTTGTGAAGAAAGGACACGATGAGGAGGAGCCGTTTGAGTTTAAGATAGATGAAGGTATTGTCTTTTCTCTACTGATTATGCCAATTATTTGATAAATTTTCACTAATATCTTTTTTCTATCTACAACTAGCACATCGTCTTTTTAGATAGTTTCTGACTTCAGTTGAATTCTTTATGCAGAACAAGTAGTCGATGGACTAGATAAAGCAGTGAAAAAAATGAAGAAGGGTGAAATTGCTCTGATAACAATTCAACCAGAGTATGCATTTGGTGCATTCGACTCTCCTCAAGAATTAGCTGTTGTTCCTGGCAATTCGATCGTGTATTATGAAGTTGAGATGGTGTCATTTGTGAAGGTTGGTGCTCTTGAATTTTTTTTGTTCTCCTTATCTTAACCAAGTGACAATGCAAGCAGCGGTGGAACTAAGGGGGCTCATCCAAATCCCTTCGCTGTTAAATTACACTGTGTGGACAAGGTCAAACGTATCTTTTATCTAGAAATAGTGGATGTTGAATTCCTTGGGTTCGTTATGTTTGTTTTTTATATTTTGAATATCCTCAGTGAAAATCCTGGCTCCGCTACTCTTGGGAAGAGTAAGATGTCTTATATTGATGATCAAATAACTTAAACTGCAGGAGAAGGAATCCTGGGATATGAGTACTCAGGAGAAAATTGAAGCTGCTGGAAAGAAAAAGGAGGAAGGAAATGTATTGTTCAAGGCCGGGAAGTACGTGAGAGCATCAAAGAGATACGAAAAGGTATATTTACGATGGAAGTTGATGAAAAAAACGTTTTATAACCTCATTATTATGATGACATATAGTTGACTATGCTCCTTTTATACTGTTCAGGCTGTGAGCTTCATTGAATATGATTCCTCGTTCAGTGATGACGAGAAGCAGCAGGCGAAACTACTAAAAGTTAGTTGCAATCTGAACAATGCCGCGTGCAAGCTGAAACTGAAGGAATACAAAGAAGCAGCAAAACTCTGTTCTAAAGTCTTAGAGATTGACAGTAAAAATGTCAAAGCTCTATACAGAAGGGCTCAAGCTTACATACAACTCGTCGATTTGGACTTAGCAGAACTTGATATCAGGAAAGCACTTGAAATCGATCCAGATAACAGGTAAAAAGACTGTCTAATCTTTTTCTATGTTCCTCGTACCTTCCAAAAATATTGATTCACCCGTGTTAGATCCTCCAAAAAATAAGGATCTGACACTCATCTGACTATTTTTGAAGAGTACGAGCAACATAACATTTAAATCATATATTATTGTGCTTATACTGTGATATGGATGATTCAGGGATGTCAAGTTAGAATACAAAGTTTTGAAAGAAAAGATTAAGGAGTATAACAAGAAGGATGCTCAATTTTATGGCAACATTTTTGCAAAGATGAACAAATTAGAGCAAGTAAGTTGACAAAATGACAATAATGAGTTGTTATTGTATTTCAGATTAGTAAATTATAATCATACTGATTATGTTACTTATTGTAAATACAGAGTGGAGGGGCTAAAAATGAGGCAGCACCAATGGCTATAGATAGCAAGGCTTAACCAAGTACATGACACAAATTATGGGATTAATGTCTCTTTCATAATGTGCAGTCAAAAAGATATGTATGTTGTTTTAGTTGTCATTAGATTTGGTTGTACTTGAGAAAATGTTTTGAGAAATGCATAATAAATAATCCTATATATCCATGTATTTCACTTGCAAATTTTAATATGAGTTTAAGTAGTATATACTCCTTCCGTCTTAATTTAATTTTGTTATTTTGACTGAGCGCGGAGTTAAAAGGGTGATTTTTGGATCTTATGGTCTTAAATTAAAGACGTGTGTAGTACTTTAAATCTTGTAGTCTGAAACTTGTCATGTAGAACGTTGGAATTGGGAAACTTGCTAAATATTAAAAGAGACTTTCTTTTTGAGATATATCAAAAAGGAAATTTAAGTACACTTAAATTGGAATAGTTTTTACACCATCGGATTTAGTTACACGTTGAAATGTACTGATAGTGTGAGGTTTTTTACGTGTGTGTATGTAACTTGAAACCTTCTGGTATTACACAACATCTACTTGAACGTGCGATTTAACTTGCCAAGAAGTATTCTTTCTTTAAAATTTTGACTCTAAATTCAAACTATATCATATAAATTGGAAAGTAAATTTCACGAGTTAATAAAAGTCACAACAATGACACAAAAAATAAGGACAACGTCACTAGTTCAAAACTCCATATTGCATACATTATCATCAAAATACAAAACCTCACTAGATAACTATGATTCATTCATTGGCAATGTCAAACAATTGAACACATAGACACACATGAGTATGTGTCCAAACGAAGA
Source organism: Solanum etuberosum (assembly GCA_029582245.1). Classification (NCBI taxonomy): domain Eukaryota; kingdom Viridiplantae; phylum Streptophyta; class Magnoliopsida; order Solanales; family Solanaceae; genus Solanum; species Solanum etuberosum. The sequence continues at coordinate 30,450 of JAJONR010008024.1, forward strand.
CAACAACATGCCTTATTTCTTAAAATTAAGGGACAAAAACCAACAACATATTTTTAGGACACAAAATGATCAATTGTTGATATCATCTTCAAATACAGCATCAGGTGTTTGATGAGCAGTGAAACAACATTTTGCACATCCCTTGCCATAACGGAACCCACGGCAACAACCATATCTGCAACCTCTCCATGGATATCCGTTACGTCCTCCTCCTCCTCCTCCTCCTCCACGTCCAGGGTAGCCCCCACCACGTCCATTCCCTGGGTACCCCCCACCTCCAAGCTGAGCTTCTTCTACATCACCACTTGCCTTGTTTTCTTCTACAGATTAACAACAAGCAGAAAGAATGAAAGACAGATTCATAATTTAAACTTAATAATTTTGTGAATAGTTACTATGGTACGTATGTTATGTTGTGAGTTCTTTGTAATCATTAGTACTAAACTACTTCCCATTTTGGACATTTGCAAATATTAACTATATATAATAATTTTTTAAGAAAAGAATTAGCGACGAAAAACTTCTATTGTTCTATTGGTCGCTAAAAAAAAAAAATATATATATATCTATGTAAAGTTTAATTAAGAATTGAGAATAATTACTTACTTTGAGTAGATGAAGCTCCCACTTGGAATGAAATAAGGACAATAGCAAGCAAAAGACCAAAAATGAGCAATTTTTTTGTTGAAGCCATTTTGAAAAATAATTGTTTTTAAGTTTCTAAGAGATATAGAGTAGAAATGAACCAAAATTCTATTTATAGAGCATAAAAAATCTTACTATTTAATTTTAAGGATTAAAGATTTGCTGGCGTTGAAGATTTCACGTGAATATAAGTACGGGACTTGTCATTTTTATTTTTATTTTTCTGATTTTTTGGACCAAATTAAAAGCTTCTGAATATTATTAGAGTCCCCACACTTCCATACAGTGACTCTGATGAAAAAAATGGATTTTAAAATATTTTTTAATTCAATAATTGTTCTTTCGTCATGCATGATGCTCTCTTTTACTACTACTATATACCAAAAAATAAATAAATTATGCAGATATTATTATTGATCTTATATCTTTATTTGAATTCTCAGCGTATTTTTTGTAAGACTAAAAATAGTGCCAAAAAGAAAAAAGAGAGAGTCAGCATAGTATTCCTATGATAAACTGAACATTTTTGTGTTGGCGATGAGTAACGTCTCCAGACAGACGTGTCCTCAGCCTAATTATCTCATCAAGCGCAATTTGCATTCAAACAGTACTCAACGGTTTATGGGATTTTATAATTTAATAAGTGAGAACTCAGATATCCGTTGCCGAGGGTTATTTTAAATTAGAAAACATGATACAGTTTATTTTTTGAAGAAAAAAAAGGTCTATTTTGTACAAGTCTTATCAATAAATAGTGGTCAACTAGATTTGAACTGTAGTAAAAGGGTCCAAAGGCAACATCTCCCCAACCACTTTGTTAATTCAAAAAATAAATTATTTCAAAAGTTTGTGAAAAATTCGTAGTGTAAAATTATGGCCTTTTAAATGATAATACTAGTACTATTTTAGTCTCATTTATGTGGTGTACTTATTTTCTTAATTTAATAAAAAAAAACAATTTTAACTTTTTATTTTACCAGTAATAAAATGATTAATAACTATACAAATATTTATAACTTTTTGTATCACAAGTTTCAAAAAGAAAATAAAATAAAATTTTATATCCAGCCAAATAGTTTTGAATACATTAGGATAAAGAGAGTAATAATACATTTAAAGTACTAGACACAATAATATATATTTTCGAAAAAATAAGAAAAAGATGTTTGAAAACAACTTTATAGGAAGTATTAATTGAAGCATAGAGGCGTATAAGAAATGGGATAAGATTTGGAATGTATGCAAATTGATAAATTTACAAGTCAACTATTAATAATTTTTCCTCCAAATTACAAAAGCCCAATGTATTTGACTTTCTCAAATCTCAATTATTTTTGTAATTTTTCATTTATTGTCCTGTCCGATAATCGTTATTTTTGTAATTTTTCATTTATTGTCTGATAACCTTTTTGAACTCGACTAATATAAATACATCAAAAAAAATTATTTAAAAATAAAATATTTTCTATTAAAAATAATTCTACATTCGAGACCTTTCATAATACATTTTTGTCATAATTATCGATGTAAATTCGTCTGCCATGCAAACTCATGCACGTGATGACCTTCAGAAGCTATTTGGACAAATAAGAATTTATTCGAAGGAAATAAGGTAAATATGCCTCCTCAACTTTATGATTTAGAGCGAATATATATATATATTTCATTAAAAATTGGTGCATATAACACTATAACTCTTGTCTTCTAACAAATGCATCCTCATTGTCTAATATATAATACATATTTATCCTCTCTCTTTTTTTTCAGACCTATATTTATTGAGTTAACTTAAGGGTAATCCTCAAGCTGATTTTTTAATTTTTAATTATATTATAATCCTGTCATGAAAACGAGCGACACTGATTTATTTAATTCCGTGTATGTTTATGTCAAGATATAAATATATAGTGTTTTATTTTAGGACTCTTCCTTAACAAATATTGTTTTTTTTCCCTTCGCTAAGAGCTTGGACAGTTTGGTGACTCGAACTTAAAATTTTTGGGTGTTGAAAAAATGAGGGGTGTTTATCATCCGAGCAATTCCCTCTTGTCTTCTTAGAAAATATTACTCTTCTCTCTGTTCCAAAATAAATATTAGCTCTTTTTATGTCCGAAAATAAATAGATACATGATATTACGTACTAAGTTATATTTATTTATTACAATTTTTTTGAGACTTAAGTATTAGTAAGAAAAAATAAAGTGACAATCATTTTAGGATAAAAGAAATTCTCGGAGCGATATTTAATTTGAGACTGAGAAAAGAGTAATAGTGTGTTTAGGATGAAGCCAGAAGGAAATTTACGAGTTCGATCAAATTCAATAGATTTAATTGCATTTGCTCTAAATCCTATATTTCTTTTATGATTTGAGTTGATATAATTATAATGTGTCAAAAGTTTAAATACCTTCTTGATTTTATAAAATATTACTCCCTTCGTTCTATTTTATGTGGCACTTTTCGGATTTCGAGAATCAAATAAGTCTATTTTTTACCGTAAATTTTTCATAGATCTTTTAAACATGTTGAATTATTAACTATTATGATTTATAATACTTTTTACGTAGTTTACAAATATATAAATTTCATTTTTAAAAAATTGAAGATTCCCTGCGCAAATTTTCAGACAAACTTAAACTGTTTGACTCTTAAAAAACAAAAAATGTCACATAAATTGAGATAATTTTAATTGATTTTTAAAGGCTAAAACATCAATTATTTTGAATAGAAGAGAGTAGAATTCTCAACCATAAATGCATTGTTGAAAATGCAAGAGTTATCCAAAATGAAAAGAAAAGGTACTCTTCAAATCTATCCAACTGCCAACTTAATAACTTGACTCCATTAATTAATGCCATCTTCAAATCTTTGCCTTTTCAATGTTTAGATTATGCTATAAATAGAGGCAAAATATTCTCTAATTTCCTCATCCTTCTTCACTCTAAATTATCACAACCTAAATATAGTAAGTTATTATCAAGTAAGAAAAAAAATGGGATTAAAAGCTTTTATACTTCTAAGCCTTGTTTTGGCTATTTTTGCAATTGTTATAACCTCAGAGGTTGCAGCTAGGGAATTGGCTGAGAGCTCCACTACTACTATGGAAAATAGTAAGCTTACTTCCTTTTATGACCTGGTATTAATCGCTACATTATTAATATCTACATTTTAAGTTACGTGGTATAGTTTGACTCAGCACGAATTAGTTTAATTGGAGAAAATGATTTTTAAAATGTGTGGTCGTCTTGCACATGACATAAGTATGAATATAAAACTTATGGAACTTGTAGTCTTAAATATATTGGCATGTCTCATAAGCTACAAATATACTATTTTTTTTTTATAAAAAAAATCATAGTGATGGTCGGATCGCCCATATATATATATATATATATATATATATATATATATATTGAATTCATACGTGCAATATAAGTACTTAAAAGTTGAATTTAAATTTTGAATCCTCTAGCTATCATAGCGACTATACATGCCTAACATGCACATGTATGATTTTTATTGCAGCAAAGAAATCCGAAAAGAAAAATGAGGTAAATGACGCTAAATATCCTGGAGGAGGTTATGGAGGGTACCCTGGAGGAGGATACCCCGGTGGTGGTCGTGGAGGTTATGGAGGGTATCCTGGTGGTGGTGGTGGTCGTGGAGGTTATGGAGGGTACCCTGGTGGTGGTGGTGGTCGTGGAGGTTATGGAGGGTACCCTGGTGGTGGTGGTGGTCGTGGACGTGGAGGTTATGGAGGGTACCCTGGTGGTGGACGTGGAGGTTATGGAGGTGGACACTGCTCCTATGGTTGTTGTGAAAGGAATTACTATGGTAATGGTTGCAATAGGTGTTGTTACTCCAAAAATGAAGCCATGAATAAAGTCACTCAAGTTAAGCCTCAAAACTAAATTACTAAGTTATAATATATATGTATTGTGTGTTTTAGTAGTAAGTAAAATAGTTTTAATTTGTTGTTGGGAGTTTGAATAAATGTATCCTTTATTCACTTCAAGTATGGATGGATGGTCAAATGTTATCTTACCATTTGTATGTACTCTTCATATATATGTTTGAATGATGTATAAATTATATAATTAAGCAATTAAAAGTATTTGTTTTAAAAAATATTTTATTTTATTTTGATGAAAGTGCTACATAATTTGATATAATATATCACAATATTCAAGGCGTTTTGAGTTTAAAATTAAATTATCTTGAAATTCTAATCAGGATATATAAATAATAGCCTTTTATATGGGATAGATAATTTCATGCTTTTAACTAATGCTCACTTCATATCGTACATTCCAAACTGTTTGAACACAATTTTACTTAATTATATATCTAACACCAACTTTAAGAACGAAATTTACTAAACTAATTAAATGTTCTAATTTTAACATTATTTGATAAGATACTTCTTCTCTCAAATCAATTCTTTAACAATTTCTTTAAATAACTTGCAAAAGTTTTCATTACTTATAAATAGATCCATATATCGTTAATAATTTACGTGATTTTTACTTCTCACACCTAGTTAAGATCTTATATTATTAAACATAGGGATAATTGTGTCATATGTGCGATCACTTTATCCTTCCTATGCCCATTTATATATCCATCTCTTTTAACTCGCATTTGATAATTATGATTTATAAACTGAAATCGCATTCGACAATTTCAATATATAAAAGACATTTATGGAAGACGATTTATAAACGAAATGGAAATCGTATTTAACAAATAAAACACATTTTTATTATTATTAGTAGTAATTAAGCTAGGTAAAAGTATGAAAATATATCAACTTTTTTTCACCTCAAACAACAAAAACAAACAAGTAAAGTTCATTTAGTTACTACTACTTCATTTAGTTATTTTCAATTATTTCAAGTAAAGTTCTTTTCCCTAATCACTAGATTGGCTACTTGACAAAATTGAAATGTCAAGATATTAATGCTGTAATAATTAGTGAAAAAATGATGGATCTAAATATAACGTACATTATCTATATTCCCAATAAATTATGTAGACTGCGGCCTTCATGAATTCTTTACACATTTCTTTGTCTTGAAAAATGTAATAAGAAAATGACTATAATTAATGATAAGGATAAATTAAAAACTAAGTGCAAATTCATCTATTGATTTCATAAAGTGAACAAGTATTGTTGGACATCTCAAAATAGTATAGTGAACAATTATTGTTGAACGGAGGAAACACTCCCTCTGTCCCCTAAATACTCCCTATGTCCCTAATTACTTGTCCAATTTTCCTTTGGTACTTGTCTCTATTTACTTGTCCATTTTGACAAATAAAGAAAGGACAATTATTTACCTATTATAGCCTCAATTAATTAATTTTGAAAAATGTAGAAATTCTTGAAAATCTTAAATTCTTTACTTCATTCACTTCATAATTAATAGGGGCAAAATGATATACTTATACTATGTTAATCATTGTTATATCAATTCAAAAATGGATAAGTAATTAGGAACAGAGAGAATATTACTTAGAAGGAGTTTTGATTAATCTCATTTACAACTTATGATATAATCTCACTTTGTTAAATATTTACTCTATTTATTTGTCATCACTTCATAATTGAAGTATTTATAATTTTTCACAACAATTAATACTAAAATTAAAATATAAAAAAAATAATTCATTTTACTTGAACTTCTAAAATGACAAATAATTTAACATAACTATACAAAGTTTCCTCCTCTGGTCTGTATATAAAATTTCGGCTCTTTGTACCTCCCCTTTTTAATGTTCTTGTACAAGCGATTAGAAATATTTATTTTCTTAATTCAGTGTTTGATATTAAATAAATCGAATAATTCAGAGTTACACAAAATAAAATTAAAATCCATTAAAAAGAAAAACACACCTTATCAAGATTTTTCATATTCGAACTATTATGTTCTTTTGCTTCGTCAACTTATTATTTTTAAAAACGATCTTTTCTAAGTTAAATCTTGGTCTAATCTAGCTACTTTGTACGTGAATTCTTATATAGAAACTCAACCTATAGAAATTTCCGGATATCAAAGCTTTTTGACTAAGTTGGAGTTATAAAATCCACCTTATTATTACTCAGTTCTTTAAAAAAAATGACTTTTTTCAATTGATGCATTCAGAGGAGCGCATTTTGATTTTTTCCTTTACTAGTAAAGGATCCCATGATTCCCATGGCATGATGTTTTCCTATTATTTTCTTTTAGTGTTTCGATATAAGGCAATATCTTCTAACTAATTTGTTCAGTAAATAGGGTAATTATTTTTACTCTCATTAAGAATGTAAGAATTCTATTTATGAAAAAAAAAGTACTACTCCTAGCTAGACCATCTATCCACTTGTCAACTTAATTAACAACTATGCCAATATTCCATTAATGCCACCATCTTCAAATCTTTGCATTTTCCATGCTATAAATAAAGACAAAATATTCATTAGTTTCCTCATCTTCTTCACATTTAATTATCATAACACAAGTAGTAATAGTTATAAAGTTTTTTAGCAAGAAAAAATGGGATTAAAGGTATTTATCCTTTTAAGCCTTGCTTTAGCTATTTTTGTAACTTTAATATCAGAGGTTGGCGCTAGGGAGTTGGTTGAGAGCTCCACCAATACTGTGGAAATTAGTAAGCTTTCCTTCCTCATATACTATCAGTGTATATATATACATTGATATTGTATGCGCGTACATACAATGTATATGCTACATTTTTAAAGAACAAAAAAATTCGCTATTTTTTTACAATTAAAAGGGCACTAATTAATCTCGCTAATTATGAGAGAAAAAATATATATCGCGAATAAAAAAACTTTTATTGTTAGATATGTTATACATATAGTTTTGATAAAGAATTTTTTAATTAGTTTTGTTTGATAAGAAAATAAATAAAAGAAATTCTTAAAAATCAACAACTAGAGTTGGGTGGGTTCAGGGTTGACTATGATTCATTGTTTAGCTTATTTTTATTTATTCATCTCGACCCAAGTAATTGGGTGGGTTCACACTTATTCTGAACTGAATGACTGATTCTAATTTTTGAATTTTTCCTCTTATGCCACAAAGTTATTTGAGTTCATGCGTTCCTTACTTTAGACTTAATAAAATATCGAGCCTATCCGGCTAACATGAACATGTATGATTATATTATTGCAACAGACAAATCCGAGATGGAAAATGAGGTAAATGAAGCTAAATATCCAGGCGAAGGATTCGGAGGAGGTTATGGAGGGTTCCCGGGTGGTGGATATGGAGGGTACCCGGGGCGTTGGTATGGAGGCGGATACTGTCGCTTCGGTTGCTGCCGGAGGAATTTCTACGGTGATGGTGGTTGCTTTAGGTGTTGTTACCCAGGAGAAAGTTGAAGCTATAAAGTTAATTATTAATAAGTAATAATATGTATTGTACGTGTTTTAGTAGTAATATACTTTTGTTGAATAAATGGTCTGAAAAAGTTGAAGGTCGATCATAAACATATTCTCTACCTTATAAAAGATTTACATCGGCCTCTTCGGCTTTCAGTTGTGAGATCATAGTTGGTATGTTAGTTTGTTAGTTTTGTTGAATAAATGTATCCTCCATTCACTTATGGTCAATGAGATATAATATAATTAAGCAATTTAATATATATTATTTATAATAATTTTAAATGTTCAATACATATATCTTAACATTCAAGATGTTTTTAATTCAAACTCATGTTATTCGGAGTATAAATAATCCAATGATTTTGATATAATATTTATCGTGGTTTTAGGTAATGCCCATACGCAAATACTAAACAAATTTAATTCTATATTTTATATTGAAATAATCCCATAATTTATATATGTATTAGTAGTTTCTACATTTTTGTACCTCCTGAACGGTTTCATACAATTTTTTTTTTTACAACTTTCACCAACTTTTTAGAATGAAATTTATCATACTGAACATTCTAATTTTAAATTTTATTTGATTAGCATTAGATAGTATTTTCTTTGTCAAATATGTTTTTCACAATCACTTCAAAATTTCTTGCAAAAGTTTCAATTACAAAACATATATAGATTCATCAATAATATTTTGACTACATGCGATGGACGCCAGAAAACGTATTACTAGACTATTCACCATGATAAAGTAACGGAGGTATATTTTAATTGGTTAACTTATTTATGTAATAGCATTTGAGATCACATATAAAAGTTTTTTCAAATTTTGAATCAAGACTTTTTAATAGAAATATTGTATTATATGTTCAAATGTTAATTAGATCAAGTCTCTAAAGTCGCAATAAATTTTATTAACAAGCTTAAGGAGCTAATAATATATTAATTCACCCTAAATTTAATAAAAGTGGCAAATGGTGAGTCAGGTCCATTATGTTTGGACGAAAAAGGTCTAAGTAAATAAACGCTTCATGACCCCACTCCAAATTAGATCAAAATGGATTGGGTCAAGATGCAGCAAATAATGGGTCATAATATAATCCGCATAACATGATAATACGGTGGGGGGGGGGGGGGGGGG
>JAJONR010008025.1:0-27938 GCA_029582245.1 Solanum etuberosum
TATTTTCAATTTAGTTCTTTTTGGAACTCAAGGTGCTACATCTAGTGACCTTAACACTTAAGAAATTTTAATTTCCTTGGTAAAATCCTACTCACAACGAAGGATGGTTCGAGTCTTAGCTCAAAAAAATTCTGGGGTGTTACAATCCGTGCCTCAGCCTAAAGATTTGTTTATTCATTTTTTATCATTTTATTTTCAACTGTAATTTAAAGTATTTGTGGTATATTACACTAACAATTTTAAGGAGATTCAATGTTGTTGTTACAGTTTGAAAAAGTATGGATATCAAGATAGAAGATCTCAACATCATTCCACTCAAAGGTCACTCTCTTCAAGAGATGGAAGAGAAGAGGTGTAAGGGTAAAGTATTTTTCTACTTGCTCAATTAATGCGGAGAAAAGGTAAAAAGAAAAAAAAATATTTACCTAATATTTTCATTAATAAAGTGGTACTACTTTTCATGAAAAATATGTATTTAAATTCTTAAAATAGTGGGGGTTCATGAAATGAGGAAAAAGTCATTGTGAAAAAAAATAATATTTTTTGCATCTTTGAGAAATGCTCTAAAAAGAGTATTACAAATGCATATATTGATTGTGGAATAAATCACATGTTGTTGTTTGGCTATAATGAGATTATTTTTTGGCTCTAACATTAGAGTTATAAATAAATTATGAAAACCATGTTGAGTAGTCATTTAACATGAAATGTTTTGGTGAGATAAAGTTCATTCTTAGAATGAAATAATACTGTAAAACATGTGATGGAATTTTCCTTGTCAAGTCACATAATATTGAAAATTTGTGAAGTACAATCTTATTAGTTGTGTTAGTCTTGCAACTCCTTTTAATTCAATTGTGAAAATGGTGAAACAAAGAAAGAAGGAGTTTGCTAGCCTAATAAAAGATATGAGCTAGAAATGTGACTAATTGCACTTTATATGATATTGTGTATAAAGTATAGCATGTACAAGCAAATCAAGTAAATTTACTTGGTACAAATTTGGTAGCTTGTTTTATGAAAAAATATTATGCTATACTTAAAAATTTTGTTGGTGCAGATGAAAAAACTTGGTGCTATTTGTTGGAGATGAGAAAAGCAAATTGTATTGCTTGCAAACTCTACTATGGAGGTTGAAGTAAAAAAATAAGCTTTAACTAGTGAAAAAGTGAAATTGATTTTACTATATCAAACACTTTATTTTTAGAAATTATTTTTTCTAGTTTTGATTAATTGTGATAGCACCAATATAATGGTTGAATACAAAATCATTATTAAACAGTAAATTTAGACCCATGAGAAGAAAACACAATATTGTGAGATCATATTGATCATTGGTATACCATCAATATTAATTGTGTTAAAATTTGTAATCTTGCAGATTTATAAACTAAGGCCTTAGCAAGGTAAAGAGTCTGAAGCACATCGAGCGGGATGAAATTGAAGCTAAAAAAATTCTAAGTTATATATGAGGAAACCCAACCTGGGGACTAGAGATCCTATAACCAGGTTCAATGGGAAGAACGAATCATATGATGATTTTTTGTGAAATGCACTATTCTTAATTTTATTCAATCCCTATGATGTGAGTGCATTTATCCTATAATAATTTGTGGAGGTTGAGTCTTTGAACTCTTAATGAAGGTCTGTATCTTGTATGAGTGGGATGTCAAATTATAGGAGCATCCTTGACAGATTTCACATATGTGAGTGTGAAAGTAGGTCGCTTTCTATGAGAATGAGCTTATTCTCAAAAACACTCATGAAACCGAGATAGCACAAGGCCGTAATGTGCTGGCTATTAAAGCTTAAGCCAACACCTTGATAATTGTGTGTAAGCAATGATACTTTATTTCCCTTAAGTAGTCATAGTTCAAGTCTGAGACCACTACTGACTCTGGAGTAAAGGTTATAGTTTTACTAAGTGAAGGTTCAATGCAGAGCACACCTTCATTATGCACAATTAATATTGAAATGAGTGGGGGAATGTTGGTGTTTATGCATTTTAATATTAAAATTAAAATATTAAGTGCATATGTTAGTGGTATAAGTTGACAAGAATGTGGGTCATTATTGTGGTGTAACTCTTGTAACCACTATTGTCATGATCTACCACTAATTTCACCCATTATTCTACCTCATTATACATTGTAACTTATGTAACCTTTAGGCCATTGATTTACCTACATTATTATCAACATTATTCTTATTCAATACAAAGAAGAATTCCTCCCCTATAAATAATGGTGTTTCTTCCTTTGTGAAGGGGTGTCAAAAAAGATGAGAAGTGTGGAAAAATATTATAGAGTATAGTGAGGGTAAGTGTAGTGAAAAAGAGAGTTGAGACAAAGAAAATATTCTAGGTCTTCAACTATATTCACTATACAAAAGAGAATATTTGTATGTTGAAGGAAGGTGTTCTTTTGTGGAGCTGTGAACTCTTCAACTAATCCGGAGTTGCTTGAGTTGTACAACGTTGTTGGGTTGTTGTATCCTGGAGGGGACAAGTCAAGAGTAATACTGCTGGATCGATGTAGATTATACCGCAGTGGGCTTGAATCTCCTTAAAGAGAACGAGATATCCGTGCATCAGCCTAAAGATTTGTTTATTCATTTTTTGTCATTTTATTTTCAACTATAATTTAAAGTATTTGTGATATATTATACCAACATTAATTAACTATATATGAGGTGAAAATGTTCATGAATTAACTACTATATAATTAGCTAATAATAGTTTATATAAGAACATGGTGAAAATGTTCATGAATTAACTACTATATAATTAGCTAATAATAGTTTATATAAGAACATGTATCATATATTTATTGAATTAGTGTAAAACAAACACAAATATATCATATATAAAAACATGTATCATTAAATGTCAATTGAAATTTTATAGCTAGGTCCATGTCAAATGTATTGACCTAATTAAAGGCTAAAGGTCACTTGTGTACTTAACCTTTTAAACAACACAATTCAATTATTTGAACTTATAATTTAAATTATAATTTCTTCGATTCAAATAATAAAAATCTAAATCAATTTCTTGATATCCAATCTGAACGATCCGAACACCAACCCCTAGCTAAATAACAATTTCAAGGTTCCCATTGACCGACCCATGCAATATTTTTATTCTAATTAATTACAAGTCTTCCACCTTATTGATGGTTCTTGTCCTACTAATTTCCACAAAATCAAATAACCTATGATGTTAATATACACTAATGAGTGCGTCGGCATTTGACTTTGACCACTTTATGACTAAACTGCCCCTCAACGCGTATATCACCAACTTATAATAAATATTCTTAAGAAAAATGATTACCATATGAAAATGAAAGTGAAGATGATAATTACGTTTTTTTAAGTAATTAAAGTGACATTACAAAACCTTCACTTCCCCTCAAAGTTTCCGAAAGCGCCAAGTTTTTCCCACTCACAAAATGTCACCGTCCCATTAAATAGTAATCTCATTCTCAACTGGTCAATATGGATTATGATGCAGTTATAAGATTATTCCATTTTTAATAAAATATTTCAAATTTAAGCTTTGAATACTGGAAAAATTATGTTAGGAGTGTTACCCCTAAATAGGCCTTATAGTGTGCGATGTGAATTTAATCGCTGCTTAAATAGAGGCTCCAAACACTGAATGAAAAGCTAAAAAAAATCTCATTCACAATTGTCACCCCAAAAAGGGGTGGGGGAGGAACACCGTCATTCTAAATAATTACTCCCGTATAAAATTATTTATTAAATATTTATTTTTCTAAGCTATCCATATTAATTATATTTTAACTCTTAAATTTAATTAATAATGCTCTAATAATTACTTAATAACAAGAGTAAAACTAACATATATAAATCTTTTTGATTTACTAAAATTGATGAGGAAAAAATTATTTTTTAAATTTTGGGAGGAAGTGGTGCAAGCAAGTGAGGACGGATGTGTCTATTTTTAAGAATTAATTTAGATTCATACTTGGGCGATCAATTTTAGAAGTCATTACCTTGTTAGGAGGTAGGTAGAGAAGTATAGGAAAGGACGAGTGACTTGCATATGGTGTTTATAGACCTATAAAGAGCATACGACAAAGTCCTTAAGGAGGTTCTTTTGAGGTGTTTGGAAGATGGATGTGTTCTTATAGCTTACACTAGAGTGATTAAGGATGTCCATGATGGTTCTAAAACTCACATTAGGGTAATGGGGGTGATTCAAGTTACTTTCCAATCATGATGACACCAGAGATATCATTCTTTTAGCCCATTTATATTTGCATTAGGGATGGATGTACTGATATGAAACATTCAAGGAGAAGTACCATTGTGCATGTTATTTGTTGCTGACATACTTTTGCTTAACGAAACGCAAAGTAGAGCTAACACAAGGTTAGAGGTTCGGAGACATACCTTGGATTGGTATCAAAAAATTTCAAGTTGAGCAAGACCACAACTGAGTACTTAATTGAAGTTCAAGTTCAATAAAGTGACTCATCATGAAGGGGACATAGGTGTGAAGCTTGGCATGCAGGTCACCCATAAGAGAGGAAGTTTTAAATAATTGAGGTCAGTAATCTGAGATAATGAAGAGATTAACGAGGATATACACCATATTCGGGAGGGGTGGATTAAATAGAAGTGTGCAGTGTGATAAGAATATGTCACTCAAACTTAAAGGTAACTATACATGATGATAGTTAAACCGACTACGTTATAATACCATATATAAGCCAATTTAAAGAATAAATTTATAATATTACAAAGAAAAAGTAAGATTGGGGGGGGGGGGTAGATTTATTATAATAAAAAAGGCAAGATAAAATATAAAATATGATTATTAATAAATAAATCAGGGCAATATGAGATAAAAACAAGTTAAGCAATTATGCAATTATACTAATTCGATAATTTATTTTATGGTTATATTAAGACAAATTTAACAATATCCAATAATAACATTTTAAGTAATAATATATAAAAGGAAACTGTGTGTTTTGAGGCACATGGAGAACCACGCTGATTCATTTGAATACAAAAAAGAAAACATTTACAAAATTCAATTTTCTATTTTTCATAAGTAAATTAATAATAAGATCAATTGTGTGCCAACATAAATTATAATAAGATAATTGAGTTTTTTTATTTCAAATCTAAGTCCTTAAAAATAAGATCAGTCCTATTTAAATTATGAACTCAAATTTAATCGAAACCTTGAATATAAAAGCTGATGCAATAGGACTAGCCGTAGGTGTGAAAACTCAATGTCAAAACACTTATGAGGGCACGGAATTTTATGTATTTAATCAATCTTATTTTTTGGACCAACCTTAGCCATATATATAATCCACCAAATTCCAACTTTTTTCTACATACTTTAACACAACAACATTCTTTAACCATGAATAGTCTCTTTCATTTCATTTTCTTCCTCTTCCTCCTCCTCCTCCTCTCCACCACCACCACCACCGCCATCCGGCAACCACCACCGGCCCCATTTCCCCGTCCATACGTAACGTCTACGAGAAAACAACAACTTAATTTTCAACCTCAGGCGAGTGCACCAACAATTGCTAGAGATTTTGAGTACAACATGAGGAGAGTTCCTACCGGCCCTAATCCTCTCCATAACAAGAAAAGAAAGACTTGAAAATAACATATTGCGATGAGCGAAAACTTAGTACACCAGCTGTCTGTATTATTTCTTGTTTGGTGGGAACTAATGTATTGTTCCGTTAGAGGTATAGTAATCTTAATTTTTATTCATTAGTTTTCGTTTGTATTCTATTAATTGGTGATTCAAAATTTAATTTCATTCACCAATTTCAATTTTTGTACAAAGTATTATAGAAAGTTTATTTTTAGTAATAATTTGTTTTAATTCCATAACTTTTTAGTTTTTTTGTCCGTTAGTTTATGTATTTTATTTTTTATTTTTTTTTAAGCCTATACTGAGCTATATGTGATTAAGCTTATGTAGATTTTTCAAGAGGAAGGAAAATCTTGGTGTTTAATTTGTTACGATTTAAATAATTTAATATTGCTAAAATAGATTTGTTTGGTCATTTTCAATACTTTGTTGCTTCTCCCTTAACTACAAGTCTCAGGTTCAACCCAGAATATGAAAAAAATCTTTAATAGAAAATGTTAATTTGTTATTAGTCACCTTTCAGCTTCTTCGATGTCTTTACAACAAATGAAAGCACTCTCAAAATATGCTTCATTAAACTTAAAGGTTCGCTAGCTTTCTTTTCGGTCTCGTATGAGAAGTAAGTCATTAAATTTTTCTTATTGATTGAGTTTTTTTAGTCTTGATTTGAAAATCTTGATAATTGAATTTGCATAGTTCTTAGTCATCGTTCGAAGAAAGAACTAATTATATCTCAAGGATTCATTTACAAGACTATTAAATTTGACAATTTCTATCAAGGTGGTAGGTCAGAACGAATTCCTTTGCTTTAGGGCAGAAATAGTATAATAATTAAGATACTTATCTTTAAACAATAAATTTCAATGGCGAAAACTCAACAATCATATATCACCCAAATTGAAGTGGTACAAATTTAAAATGAGTACATTTTTGAAGTCAAAAGAAAGAAAAACAAAAGTCTCACTAGTATTAGCTATCGTAATTTTATACGTGCAATAAGGTTCATCGCATATATGAATATAATATGATAAGTCTTTTTCAAAGAAAACAAACTAAAAGAAAAAAAAAACACTTTTTCTTTTGTTAAAAAATATTCTTTTTCGTTATTTTCCATTCAACGCAAAATAGAAAAAACTAGCTAGGACAATTATTACATTATGAACTACTCTATTCATTATATATTAGTTGATCATTTTCCTTTTAATATGCATTTTAAGAAATCATAAATGAGAAGGTAATTTTACTAATTCACCCTTTAAAAAAGTTGTTGAGAATTTTACAAACAAATGTAAACAGTTTCAAAAAGAATTAATCACAACAATAATATAGGAAAAAATTAATTAATATTTTCTTGATTTAGTAAGATGAACAACTAATATGAGACGGAGGAAATATCCGTAAGAAAATTAATCCAAATACCAAATTGATGCTAAACAAATAAATACGAAAAAGATGAATTGATTATTTACTATTAGGTGAAATAATTGGTTGAACGAATTTTGAATAAAAAAGATTAATTAAGAAAGGACAAGAAAGAAATTAATGAAATATAAAGTATGAATGGTATAAATTAAAGGATGTGTACAGATCCCAGTGTATCATGAATATGATGGACCCAAAATTTAAATAAAAAATTTGCAAATATTATAATCATATTATTAATATCATACAACTACCCAGCACTTAATAACAATAGCCTTTCATTAACTCATACAGAGAATGTACAATATAGACCTAGCTGGCTAGTGCCTTTTACTAAATGTTGTTTTTCTTTGGAACAATAAATCATTTTGTATTTACATATATACCCTTACCCTCTTCTTCCAATATTACTTCTTTCGTTTCATATTAGTAGATCATTTTTCATTTTACACGTTACTTATTAAAATCATAAATAAGAAGATAATTTTACTAATTATCTCTTAAAAAACTTCTTGGAAATTTTACAAACAAGTGTGAATATTTTTAAAAAGAATTAATAGCAAGGGTAATATAGAAAAAAACTAATTAATACTTTCTTAATTTAGTAAGGTTGACAACTAATATGAGACAACTATTTTCAGTATAATGATCAACTAATTATATGGGACGGAGGGAGTATCATTAAGGGTCCGTTTGGCCATGCGATATGGAATCATAATATGGAATCATGAGATGAAATTGAAGTTTTGTTTGGACATGCGATATGAAATTTTTGTGTTGTATATTTTCTCATAAACATAAGAATCTCATAAATTGTAAAACTATTAAAATAGCCCCAATTATTTATTCAATCTTATCAAATAAATAAAAATTTATAAAATCGCATAATAAATTATTACAAAGCTATTTGTTCTCCACTTAGTAATTGTTTCATCTAACTTTAATTTAATAAAAAAAAATTGAACATAAATTGTAGTGTACTAGTCTTTAATATAATCCTCCCACATAGTACGGACAATTTCCTCACGTTGAACTTGCATTTCTCGATCATGTGACCGAGAAGACGAACCAAAATTGTTACTTTGAGCCATTTATTGGTCAATATCATCCGCAACTATATCTACATGCTCATAGACCATAAATATTTCATCAGTACTTTGGTATTCTCGCAAATAATTATGTAACACTGCACAAGCTATGACAATTTTCACTTGTATAAATATCATAATGGTTCATGCCTTGTTTCAGTATTCTAAATCTATTTTTTCAAGCTCCAAAAGTCCGTTCAATCACATTGCGCAGAGATGAATGCCTATAATTAAATAGTTCTTTGGCATTTTGAGGCTCTCTTTCACTTCCTCGGTAATCTTGCAAATGATAGTGTAGTCCTTTGTATGGAGCTAAAAATTCTTTTGTGTTTCGGAAACCAGCATCAACAACATAATATTTATCTACCAACAAACATTTTATAAATAATTACTAAAAGCATATGTGACGTAAATGAGACAGCTTTGTGTAAATAAATAATATTTATTCTAAGGATGTAATTTAAAGTTACCATGTGGCGGAAATGAAAATTGTGACGTTGGTTCAACAAGTGCATTCTCAAGTACTTTACTATCATGTGTAGTACCTTCCCAACCAGCAACAATAAAGGTAAATCGCATATCAAAATCACAAGCACATAAGACATTTTGTGATGTTCTTCCTTTGCGATTACGATATGCTGTTGCACCGCTTTAGGAACCTCCCCTTCTATATATGTTCCATCAATCGCACCAATACTATATGTTGGTGAGAATAATAAATTTTAAAAAGTAATGATGTGATTATAAATTTTATTTACATATGAAATAAATGGTTAGTAGATATAAATGTAGGGTTGTTTTTAACAAAATATAAACTCGTGGATCAAATTTTGTATTAAAATATTTCAAATCATGATATGGAATTCCCATATAATTCCATATTATGGTTTTTGGAGAATATGGTATCACATCTCATGGTATGGAATCATGAGATGGAATCAGCGTAAAATTGCATGTCCAAACGCTGATTCCATCTCACGATACCATATCGTGATATGATATCGCATGGCCAAACGCCTACTAAGAGTCTTTTGGAAAATCATATTGTAATTAATATTGATGTAATTACTAGGATTGTAATGATACAGTTTTTTGAGATTTTTTTAAGGTAATATAATTTTGAAAATGAACTAAAGATAACATACTTTCTACCTAAGGAGATTAAAACACACATTTCAGTTAGTTAAGTTAATTGTGTTTAGTCCATGAGAATTTATCAATTAATGAGGAAATAAAAATGCTATAATTTTTAAGTGATCAATAACATTAACATATTTTGTGTACAAACCTTGTCTCTATCTCGTAAAGATAAAGAAGTTTGTTCAGATAGATTCTTGGCTTAAAATAAAACATTTACAAGCAGTTTAAAAAAGGAAATATAGAAATGAGAGTAGTAATAACAACAATATAATATGAAATGGAGTGTACACAACATACAACGGAAATAACAGTAATAACACAAAACAATGTGATAACCAAAGCACAAAAGAACATATGTGATAAATGAAGAACAAGAAACTACGAGAATAGTGATAATACTACTAGCTAGTAAGAAAGAAGGTCCAAGTATGACCACCAAGCCTATCCCGCAGGAGGATGAGAAAACTCTCAACTAATCTTCTACCCTAATTCGCAACCTCTAAATCCTCCTATTTAAGGTCATATTCTCAGTAAGCTCAAGATGTGCTATGTCTTGTTTAATCACCTCCCATAATATTTCTTCAACCCTGAATCTACCTCTTCTAATATTCGCCCATTGTCAACCTCTCACACATCCTCAATGAGATATCTACACTTTTCCTCTTCACATGATTAAACCATCTAGTATCACCCCTCATCTTTTCAATCACATAGGTCTATTCTAAATCTCTTTACTTTCAATATTATCTCTCCTAGCAAGCACACACATTTACCTCAACATCTTCATCCCCACAACTTTCATTTTATTGAACATGTGAGGTCTTGGTTGGCCAGTACGTCATCTCATACATGATACAACATAGTCGATCTAATCATCACTTTGTAGAATTTATCTTTAAGTTATGGTGGTACCTTTTATCATACCAGACTCCAGAGGCGAGTCTCTATTTTCCGTCCTACACCAATAGGATGTATGACTTCATCATTGATCTCCCCAATGAATACTATATACAAATCCCTTGGGACTTTGTCGTCTTTTCTAGTCCGATGAATGCTATATATAAATTCCTCTTTCTCTCCCTATACTACTCTAGCAGTCGATCTCCTCATAAGGTGAATGACTTTTGTGGTATAGATTGTTTCAACATAAATTTGAACTGATTCTCAAAAATAGATACACCCCTCCCCACCTTCATCCCCATCACTCTCCCACACTTTCATAGTGTGACTCAACAGTTTGATACCCCTATACTTGTTGCAATTCTGATTTTTATCTTTGGTCTTGTACAAAAAAATCATCCCACCACATCTCCATTCTTCAACATCTTCACTTTCCTAAAAATAATTCTATCTTCATTTCATTTTATATGACACAGTTTGACTTGACACAAAATTTAAGAAAAAAAGAAAACCTTTTGAAACTTATAAAAATAAAAAATATAGAAATGTATTATTTATATTTTGTAATGATTAGAACGAAAGTCATATAAATTAGTACGTAAGAAATATTAAAACAACTCAATCAACCCCTTCAAGCCTACCATGCCTATAACTTTTAAGTGATCAAATTATGTAAATATATCTTAATTGGTCTGTCAGGAATTCTTTTCCATACCGATTTGGTAACAATCTTCTTTGGTAGAGTGTGTATACACATAGATGGGAAGAGAATAGTGTGTGAGTAGGGCATGCAGAAATTAAAGGTGCAAGTTAACCGCCCCACTTTGATAGTAATAAATTTTGTGGAAGCAATTATAAGAGGGTTGAACAAAGAGATTTGTAATGATATCAAACTCAATTTAAGCCACTTTACTGCATTGTCAGACTCTCACATACACTAAAATAGTACTCCTTCACAATAGGAAACTCTCGCCCACAAGAACATGGCTAAAAAAGTCGGGGACACAGTAAACCTCTTATTATAAAAAGCGATTTTCTGAGAACGAAAGGAGAAAAGAGTATGTTCAGAGTGATTTATTTATGAATTTTTAAGTTAAAATAGTTTTGATGATTGAAATAGTTTAAAAGATCTTTGTACTTGTATGATTTTATATTTTGCGCCTTTCTACTTAACCTTTTGTCTATTGAACCTTTAAATTCAATGAAACTTATCGCTTTAAACTCTTCTGAATAAATAAAAGCGAAAAAAAATATTTTTAATAAAATAACATCAGTATATCTCAATTTAAGATGACTTTGTCAGTTCAAATATTTTCGGAAAAGTGAAAGTTAAATTGAATAAATTACTTTCGAATTGTGATTTCTTCAAATTTATATTTTGAATCTTAATTCAATGAAAGTATCATAAAACTATTAAATTAATTTGTACTTAAAAAGAGAAAGTTCGTACATAGGTAGGTTGTGCACTAATAGCTATCACGGACTGCCTCGGGCGGTGCCTTAAATCTTAATTAATAGCATATAAGATTATATTGAGTGATGACTCAGAAATTTTATCAAGAAATATTATAACATAAAAAATATTTTAAAAAATAAGGAGAACCAACATATTATACATACAGATAAAATTAAAATTTTAATCTAATTAAATAGTGTAATTTTCAGATAAAAATATGTCATTTGAGCTTCCGGACCGTTATTGATCATAAGGTAGCTTTATCACTGAGACACTCTTATGTAGTTAAGAAATGAGTAGGAAATTAAATGAGAAGTATGTATAGGAAGACCTAACTCTAGGGCTGGGAATAAATATCAAAAAGATCAAATTAGATTGAATTAATTCGATTCATCAATTTGGGTAAAAAAAAAAATCACAAGTTCGATTCGATGTTTGATTTAAAGATGGCATTTTTTAAATGCACCAAAAAATCAAGATTTTTATAAAAAGGTTTTTTTTTAAAATAATGTAAATCACTTACTTGTACTTGGACCCAAAACTTTTCATGGCCCAAACCACATCTATTGGCTGTTGCAGTAGTGCTCGTTTTAAATATGCTTGTTCCTGTTTGTATATTGGCTGCTGCCTGGGGCGGAGCTAGAGTTTGAGCTATGGATTTGGTCGAATTCAGTAATTTTAGTTTAAATTTTGTATTTATCTTAAAAATTTATTGAATATGTATAAATTATTAATTTCGAATTCAATAACTTAAAAAAAATAAAGAATCCATAAGCTTCAAATCTTGACTCGTGTTTTCCTGCCCGCATGTGTTGTGGCAGACACATTTTGCAGCACATACACGAAGTGTTCAAAAACTTAAAAATATTGTTTTGCTACCTGCATATTGTGTTTGTTATAGTGTTATGACTTATGTATGTATGATATTATATAGGTAGTTTGGTGATTGTTATGTTATTTAAAGCCATATCGAAAAAATCATTTTAGAAAAATTGAATTGAATCAAATCGAACTAATTTAATTCGGTGTTTGATATATATATTTCTCATAATTGAAAATAAAACAGAGAACTCGAACACCAACTCTTACTTTCTCTGATATTATTTGTTGGAATCAACCTTTAAGATGAAATTCATCATCTTTCTTGAAATTTATTATGCTGAAAAATCATCGAAAAAAATTATGACTAGTAACATTAGAAATAAGAAAAAAAACAATTCATTTTAACTAACAATTGCTAGATAAAGATTCATTGGACAAAATATTTCATAACATTAGTATTTTAACTAACAATTGCTTTTTAAAGAAAATTACCCAACAACTAGCTGAAGAAGGTCCCTAAATGTAGCTAATGTTGGAATTAGTCCTCTAATTTTTTATGAGTTTTTTCTAATTAGAGTCTATTCTTTTGTCTAAATTATGTAAAGAAGAAAGTAATTTTTTCCCACTCTTTATTCTTGTGGGTTCTTTTCATTTATTCTTTTTAGTCTTACCTGAAAAACAATCGAGAAATGATATATTCTAAAATCTTCCTTCTGAGTGCATGTATTTTGGTCCGGTCTCACTCCTTTGTACTTATTTTCTTTGGTGATTATGTAATCGAGAAATAATATATTCTTTTAGTTTTAATTTGTTTGTTCATTTTTGACTTGACATAAATTTTTTTTAGAAAAGTAAGACAACAAGTTGAAACGGAGTAATTGTCATGTAGGATTGAGTACAATCCATTTTGGACATGCCGAATGGAGTAGCGATATATTTGAATCATTTGGCTAATGTTTGGGATATTTTTGTATTGATAAGTATTACGGAGGGTAAAGTAAATCCTTTTTGCATAGTAAATAGGTAAATTTAGAGAAAACACATAAAATCCTCATGATCTTGACCCGATAACTTACTTTAGCACTTAAACTATATTGGTGTTTAAATACTCCTCTTAACATCTTTGAAGTGAATTTTTTTCAACCCTCTAAACACCAACCTAGTATGCGTGTTGATACAACTTTCATCGGTGCGTTAATCATCTTATTTACCTTTTTTTTTTTTTTTAAATAATCAATTTTGTCCCACCAACTGTAATATCCGACCCATTATCCATTTGAAGAACAATCTTTACCTTCAAGAACCCTAATTTCCTCTTCTCCCTCATCAGCTCACTCATCCAAAAATGGCGACCTAATTTATTGTCTTTTTCTTGATTCATCTCAAATCTTAGCTCTTCAAACCTAAAAGTTGAATCTTTAAAGGAATAATTGTTCTTCGAGAAAAGGTAAAATTCAAACTTTAGGCAAAACCCTAAATTTAAATAAATGCTACAACCATCCAAACACAAATTACTAACCTGATAACTTTGTTTTCGTCGAGAAACACCATAAATTCGAAAAGAAAATCCCTTCACAATATGTGTTGAAGATCCCTTCACAATAAAGTCAGATTAGCTAGGTTTAGTTTTAGAATGACAATGGGATTTGAGATTTAGGAATATTTGTTTAGAAATGGGTCGGGTTTTATTTTGGGAACGGATGGGTTATATATAACAGGTAAGTTATTTTTTTAAACACTTAGCCGCGTGGACGAATGAAAACGCCGCGTTCCTAACAACACCCAGCCTTCAACTGGGCTGGTGTTCGGAGGGTTGAAAAAAATTCACTTCAAAGATGTTAAGGGGGTATTTAAACACTTGTGTAGTTTAAGTGCTAACGTAAGTTATCGAGCCAAGTTCAGGGGTTTTTTTAATGTGTTTTCTCTTTAACAATTTTTCCTAATATAGAATTAGGGATAAAGTACAAGTAACCCCCTAGTCTATGACCAAAATCTCAAAAACACACCTTAACTAAACAAAAGTCATATTACCCCCTTGAACCCATTTCTTTTGTAATTTTGTACACCTTTTTGGCTTACGTGGCATCCAAATATCTCCCACGCGCCTCAACTGCGTGGAGTCAAGGAGTGTGCCACGTAAGCCAAAAGGTGTACAAAATTACAAAAAAAAAATGAGTTCAGGGGGGGAATAAGACCTTAGTTTAGTTAAAGTGTGTCTTTAAGATTTCGATCATAGTGTAGGAGATAGTTATGCCTTATCCCATAGAATTATAAATCATTCCACGTCACATAAAGCGAGGATATTTCATCATTGTAATAAAAAATGTTAAAGTTTTCGAGTATTATTTTTGTCAGTCTTGTAATATTATTTGAGTGAAAATCATTTTTTCCCTCTAACTTTACTTTTAAAATTAAATATTTATTCCAATTTAAACAATCGATATTCTTTTCTTTTATCTCATTTTAAAAAATTGTACCTATTTTGCCCTCTAAACTAACCCTCTTTATCTCTTTTTAACTTTTTACATATTATGATTGTCTTTGTATAATCTATATTATGGACTTATCAATAGAACAAAAGAATCTAATTTATGAAGTTAAAAAAAAGGTGAAAAATAGTTGAAGGGCTGTTATTATTCAATATTGAAGAATAAGGACTATTTTAATCAAAGTTCAAACTCCAGGGAATATTTTAGCCCTTTCTCTCTCACTTTAAAGTGACTTCTAATAATTTTATTTACTTTGTAAAAAATGCATAAATTTGAGTTACTTTATTTGAACAAAAATAATAATTGACTTTATTAAATAATTTTATCAAATTGAGTAACCATATGAGAAACTGATTCTAATTAGTTAAGCTCATACTCCATAATAATGATAAAGCACATAATTCAATTCCATGAGCTATAAGGAGTAGCTCAGAGTAAATGTTGAATTCTTAAAATGAAAATACACTTAATGAAAATGTTTCTTTCTAAAATCAATTATATGTAATATGAACTATATTATAAATAAATTTGATCGAATTATACATATTGATAAATTTTCATTTTTCGATTACCATTGTGGATGGGGGTTTTCTTGTTCCTCAAGTTAATTCGACCTGATTACTGTTTACTAGCCTCTATTCTTGCAAGCCACACTTGCTCTACCAGTAAATGTTGACAATGTTATTATTTTATTCATCTTCTCCTTACACTAATTATTAATTTTATTTGTCTTGTTTGACAAGATTTTATTTTATATGTTGTTTGTCGAAGTGTGTTTTAAAAGGCAGGGGTGTGAGGCGAGACGTTTTGTAGTATGGCGAGACATAAGTCTAGAGACACGAGGCGTAAGTCTTATGAATCTACGGGGCGTAGTCTCATTTATATTCAATTTTATAATTCTATTAGTAAGAAAATAAGCAAAAGTAAAACTTTCAATTATTTTACAAATAAAATTTAATAAATAACCTATAATATATAGAAAAAAAAAATGTAGGAAGGTATTAATAATCAATAATGAAGAAAAAAAATCTTGCAATTACTATTTGAGAAATATCATTACACCAATAAAAAAACACATGATTTAAAGCAAAAATAGCTCAAAAACAAAAACAAAATAAAAATAATGGTACGTAGGACTTACGTTTTTACGTTTGAAGCTTACGCCCCAAATTCTAGACTTACGCCCTGTGAATCTACGTCTTCAATTTGCACCCGAAACGTTTTTGGTACTCCCCGCACCGAGACTCACCTTCTTTAAAGTTTTATTTAGTGCGTAAGTAAGGGAAATAGAGGTAACAGTATATTTATTAAAAAAAATGTTATGGTATATATAACCTTGAAAGATTCAAATTTCCCAGTACCAAATTCAACTAAACCAAAATCCAATTCCATAAAGAAGAATGAGTTTTCTAGCAGGAAGGTTAGCAGGAAAAGAAGGAGCTTTTTTCTTTGAAGAATCCAAACATGCCGTTACCCGTTTAGCCCAAAAGATCAACAAAAACCCAACTTCTTCTCCTTCCAATTCCAGTTCTGTAAATCAAGAATCATCTTCTTCCCCTGATGCTCTTCCTGAGATTCTTCGACATTCTTTACCTTCCAAGATTTTCCATTCCCCTTCCTCTGCAGATTCCTCACTCTCTAATACTTCCAAATGGGTTCTCCCTACTGATCCCAATAGGACAAATTCTGTATTTCCAGATGCTCTTAATCCTCTCAGAGCTTATGTTTCTCTTCCACAAGTCACCTTTGGACCTAAAAGGTAACTTTACTGCTGTTTTTTTTCAGTCTTTGATTGAAAATGATGAAATGGTACTGAGTTCTCTCTTGTATCTTTTTGTTGTTTATACCTTCTTTTAGCTGACTTATGATTGAAAAGATTGAATTTTGGATGTTGGGTTTAGCTAATTTTTCTTAGTCTTTCGTTAGTTTATGTATTGTAACTGAAGAATGGGTACTGAGTTTTGTTCTTCTTTTAGCTAATTTGTGATTGAAAAGATAAAATTTTGGATGTTGGGTTTAGTAAAATTTTAATTTTTGAACATCTTGAAATGGTACTGGGTTGTCTTTCTTTTTCTTATCTAAACTTTTCATATTCTTTGGAGTGAAAGAAGTGATGGGAAATTTCTTAGTTTGGCGAATTTGTGATTACAAATTGATATTCTGTATGTTGGGGTTTAGTTTTGATGCACCTACAGAAAATGAAAAAAGGGATTTATTAACATGACCTGCTTTTTGAATGGGTTGATTGTCGTTTGGAGTTCGGGTGCCGGAGAGGTATTATTAGACAGTGGATATGTGACTTAAGACTGTTAGACAATGAAGTGTGAGTATGGACTATGGTACTGATTTAGCCTGGTGTAAGTGTTTCAGTGGGAAGGTTTCTGTTTTGAGTTTTCTCGTTGATCTAATTCGTGCGAGTGAAGTCCCTTTTTCGAGATGTTTGATAATTCAATTGAAAATCCTGGAGTAATAGAAGGTGATCAGCTGGTAGATGTCTAAGTTGGGCAATTGAAACTTATATATTTGCTTAACTTTTCTTGGCTGACCAACTTTGGAAGTAAATTTTTTGCTGATTTTACTGCTCCGATAGTACTTTCTATTTCTCGGAGACTGCTCTATAGATTTCATTCCTATGTCCATGCTAAAAGGTTCATCTGAGTCACAAAAGCAATCTCTTCTACTTGTTTCTTAAAAAAAGTTAAATTATTTTCATCGTGGTAATGCGATGATTACTTAGTCTTTGTTGGTTTTTAGATTAATCTGCTTGGTTTCTCTGTTTTATAGAATTATGAATTGTAGTTATCGGAGTTGTGTGAATCTGAATATGCAATATTAACTCTCTCTGTGTTGGATAACATTGTGGGATTGTAACTAATATGAAAGTGTGCTTTTAACTGCTTCAGCATTCAATAGTTAGCGTGTATGAAGTAAACCTCTCTATCTTCTTGATTATATATCTTCTTTTGACAATCACGTTGGTAATATCTTCTCCAGGTGGCAGTTGCCAGATACAGAAAACTCTGTACAAGCTTCAACAGCAAATGACTTGCGTCGCGATAAATACACACCTATTAATCCTGAAAAACTTAAAGCTGCAGCTATGGGGATGTCTCAAAGTAAGACAAAATCTTTACATGTTTGGGTCCATTTTGTTAGAATTTCTTTTCCCCAAAACCAAATGTAGTTGGTTTTAGATTAGAAAACTGATGTCGAGTTTTCAGAAATCAAATGAAAATGTTTTACAGGATTATAAAAATAAATCAGACCAAGGTTTTCCAATAATCAATGTTCTCCAAAACATTTTCTCAAGAAATTCGCCAAACATACAATAAGTTTTATGTTCTGTAGGCCGAGGTATAGTCATTTTAAACCATACCATATTGTAAAATTCTTGATCTGGAAGTATTTCCAGAAAGTAGTAAATCTGAGAAAATTTACATTTATTTACATACAACAAGATATACCTCAGAAACCACCCAAATATGATCTTAGGTGATATTGTTTTTGGATCCTTATTGTTCAAAGCTCTGTTCAATGTAGTTGCAAAGGCATTTGCTATTGCCACTGCTCTTGTCTTTGGTGGCTCCGCCTTGACGTTTGGCTTGGCAGCATCCAAGCTAGAGTTGCACAATGTAAGCATAATCGCTCTTTCTCTTTTGATTTCCTTATGGACATTCTCATGGATGTTTGAATCTGTACTGCTAACTTAATTTCCGCTAAACATTCTGTTGGTGGCACAATGAGGTAAGATCACATATGGGAGTAACCCTCAAGCCATTGTTTTTGAGATGGAAGAGTACCTGACATCGATGGAGGATGGTGATTTTATGATTTTTTGGTTAGTGGGTGGACACGAGGAAGAGAATTTTGACGTCTACATAACTACATTTCTGCTCTAGTCGAGCTTAGTTAAGGAATTTGTCTGTTTGATTTTTAGTTTATAGACAGTTTTAGTCAGATGGAATATGTTGCTTAGTTATCCATTATTCTATGCTTGTGGATTATGTAATATATGGATGATTCTGATGTTGGGCAGCCTGATGATATCCGGACGAAAGGGAAGGACATCGTTCAGCCAAGATTGGAAACACTCAAAGAGCAGCTGAGTCCTTTAAGGATTTGGGTAAGCAAATGTTCAACTATTCTTCAATATTTGCTTCTATCGCTATCTAACGAATGTTAACCTTTATTCTCAGGCTGAAGAGAAGTCGAAAAAATGGCGTCTAGAGAAAAAAGAAGACATTAAAGAGAAGCCATTAATAAAAGAGCTCTCTAAAATATTAGGTGCCAAGTCGTCGAACTAATACCAATGCATTCATCAGAAGATTTTGTTTCTTCTCTCTCCCTGTGTAATCTTGAATAATATAACCTGTAAGCAGTTAGTATTTTCTATGTATCCTACAGTATTAGATTTTCTGTGTAGATAAAGCTCTAAGTATACACTTTTTATAATAATAAGCACTGTTATTAGCTATATTTATACGTTACATAGTGAGTTTTAAATAAAAATACAAACTCATCACTGCCCTTTCCCCTCAATTTTTCAACTCTTTAGATGAATAGAAAAGATTCATATAGTCGACCCAAACTAGCTTTGGATTGAGTGTAGTAACACTATTGTTGTATCAGATTGCATTTGATGAATAGGTAACTGGAATACACATGTTACAATAATTGATCATCTTTGGTTCTACGACAAACCAAAATTCAGATTCTTAGAGCAAAATCATCTGGGAAACCAAAAGTTATATGGTGATGTGAAAGCAAAAATATGAATACTCAAAATCAAAGTCACCCGAGTAGCAGAAATAACTTCATTTTCAGCAGAAGTTTCTCAATCTTCCATTAATCACATGCAAGGATTGTAGCAAGGGACATCGGTAAGTTCCCAGGGAAATTTAAGCGAATTAGAACACTACAAATATGATTCTTGATCAGGTCTTTCTTCCTTTTAAGGAAGAGATAGGGTTGATTCTTGATCAGGTCTTTCTTCCTTTTAAGGAAGAGATTAGGTTTGTGTACTTCTGGGATTACACTGGGTATGTTGTTGTAATATGATTCTTGATCAGGCCTCTCTTCCTTTTAAGGAAGAGGTAAGGTATGCATACTTGTGGGGTTACAATGGGTATGTTGTTGTAATATGATTCTTGATCAGGCCTCTCTTCCTTTTAAGGAAGAGGTAAGGTCTGCGTACTTGTGAGATTACACTGGGTATGTTATTGTAATATGATTCTTGATCAGGAGATCCTAACCAGATATATTGCAACTCGAGATGAGGCAAAGTTCTTATACATCAATATGATTCTTGATCAGCTCTTACAGGCTTGTCATCATACATCCAGCTTCACATGTAATCCAATATAGAAACAGGCACCTAGCGGGGGCAGGGGCAGATACAGGAAGAGGAGAGTTATAAAATCAAAATAGAAACAGGCACCTAAATTTGCGATGTTTCCAATATTTGTATAAATTAAGATTCATCTTTTGGTAGACTCTGGAATATTCAGTTATAACTCATGCATGAGGCCACACAAATTGCATTCAGTAGACACAACCCAGTCTAGTGCACAAACTTTTATAAATAGCAAGTTGTCACAGTAAATAGAGAAGGTTTCTGGCTTTTACAAAAGGATAGTGATCTCCCAGCGCTATACAATTTGATAACACATACAACAATGCCAGTGCTACTACGCAAGAATATATGTACCTCCTCATACTGCATCAAGGTCAGCTATTTATCTCTTCCTGCGCTTTGACTCCACCTAGCAACGGGAATAGTGGCAGTTTAGCTAAAATGCATAAATTACAGTCAAGAGTACAAAAGAGAGCTTAAATTAATAGGATAGCAGTATCATGAAGCAATCCCCTTCAGGAACCCCCCACAGCTTTGGTTCAATAAAGGTACGTACATTGCAGGTCACGAGCTCAAATTCAGGCTGACAGTGGAGAAGGTCCTTTCTTTTTGTTAAGTCAAAAAATACAGTGGAGAAGCACCTTTATCCACCGATATTCAAAGCTGGAAATAGAGAATTTTCTCGGTTTACAAATATAAAATGATGTGATCCCCTTCATGACACACAGAAAAATGTGAAGGGATACATATGTGGCCTTTTTTAACTCCTATCTACGCATTAGAAGATAGTTTCAATAAATAGCTCAATATATGACTATTCAGCCACTCATGCGGCCCAACTTATCTCTCCCCTCAACCATATCAACTTCTTCTAACTCTCAGTCGCCCATATCACCACAGCTACCAACCGCTCTGTCAATTTATCAAACATTCACACCATTTAGTTTTCCTATTAAAAACCACCCCCACGTTTCTTACAAAAATGTCACTGCATAATCTACTCTTCTTCCCACTGAATTCTTGCATGAAATACCATGGCAGAGATAAAAAATCGACACCAATTACCTCAAAACACAATACCTTGACAAACACAAGTCTCGTAGATATAGCACAGGATCCAAATCTAAAACCAACTTCGACAAGCATTGGTACACGACTCTCTGTGCCAAACAGGGTTAAAGGGGTCTTGCCCATGTGTTCTGCATGTGATCATGATTACTTTTCTCGAAAATTATTGACATACAAATTTCCTTAGGCCATTCATCTGTAAAAGAATGGGTAGTCCTTTCACTTAAGAACAAATATAGGATTTCTGCTTAGCTCCTCTTATACAAAAGCCTACATTGTTTACTTACCTTCTAAAAAATATCAAAGCCTACATAGTTTTATGTGAGGCAAATTTTAAGTTTAAGAAATGAAAGTAATATGCAACGCTCTAGACAGCACAGAAGATTAGAACAATATGTAGGAATTCATCTTTGAGATTTCACCTTAGCAACAATAGTTTGTTTTTTCTTTTATAAAGACCTTCGCAATAATTGACATCATCTTCAAAGGACAAAAAGGAAGGTGACAACGCAAGAGGCTATCTGAACCCCTTTATATCTCCAAATATGTTATCCCACACATTCTAAAAGAATCAGAGAAAGTACTCACGAGCTTGATGGAAAACCAAATGACCCGACATCATATTAAAGTAAGGAAGTAGAGTTCTGCACCTTAGCAGTGGACATATGGTTAGTAACGCAACAATTACAGAATACTCCCAGATTAATTAAACATGTAATTGTTCAACTTTTGCTTTCGAATTGCTCCAAATATGTCATTTTTTCCTAAATGAGTAACTTTGTTCCCACCTTATTAAATGTGTCTCCAATACCTTAACACTAATAACAAAAATCCAAATACTAAGGGTAACAAGCAACTTTTATAATGTGAGCATTTTCAGTCACAAGCTTGGATAAAGAAGGATTGAGGTAGGTTCACGGCCAGCTGAGCAATGGTCTAGCTATGATAATCCTCTATATTGAATGTTAATGATCTAAGTTGTGCAGACTCTTCAGTTTCAATGCCGCATCCGTGTCAGATCTTAAAAAGTACTACTTTTGGAGAATCCGACATGCACCCATTAACATTTTTGAAAAGTCTGAGCAACATAGGTAATGATCCTATAGCGGCTAGTTTTCTTTATGTTGGTAAAAAAGACTCTAACCTAATGAGATTCTATTCAACTAATGTAAACTGTTCCCAGTGAAAGTAGTTGCTAACTCGACTGAAGCCAATCTTGCTACTAAGAGAGTAAGAGTAAGTAATTCGAGTTCTCCCACTAGGTAATTATGAAGAACGTATCTAAAGAAAGATACAGTTCGGCAGGGACTTAAATCATACTTTCCAAGCTGACTTATAGGCCTATAACTTCCAACATTCTCCATCCCCAGTTCAGCCATGCTTTGCACTTTTTTATGCTTTCCTTTGAGGAACTCAGAGACAGATTGAAACAAGCTTAACTTGGTCATTAGTTATTGACTATATCAGTAGTCCAGTACATAAGATGAGCAGGTAAAATCATGACTTTGGGGATACTCTTCCACTAGGCTGCCTTTCTCCTTCCTTTATGGTTAGAATCTGATATATTAGATATAACCAAACTAAACATGCACCAGTTTCAGAAGCACAACCTTCTCCTTCCATAATGATCCTAAACATCAGGCTACACATGAGAACGTAGTGCAAAAAGTTCACCCACCACCATCACCCTCTCTATCACAAACAACAACAGTCTGTTGACTAACTTGAGATACAATACTTGCAGATAATACTAATAATATCATGTCAAAGTTTACCAGGTGAGTGTAGAGAGTTTTTACCTTTGCCTCATCAGGTGGTGAAACATGAAATGAGTTCATAGGACGTTTGGTGTCATCTTCTGAGCAACAGTCAGAACACAAGAAATGCTCTAATTTCTTTGCTTCATCAATGCTCATACCCATACAAGAGGGATGGAACCTGCAATAGAATTGCAGACAAAATGAAAAGATTTTTATAGATACGGTTATCAAATAATCATAATATTGAAAATTAGGTTAAGCTAAAAACTCCATGACAACTCAGGTTTCCTAAATAAAAGATGCTGAAGAGTGTAGCCATTTTACCCAAAATCAATGGAGACAATTACAGACACGGGAAGATTCTCACGCTTCCTAATGCATACTTTAGACTTATGAAGACTCTTCCTTCTTAAGTTATATACCAAGATAGGTACTTTTGTACTTCTAATAAAAGTTTCCTGTTCTCATCACAGTTTTAATTCTAAAGAAACTTAGTTTATCTAACAACGTTGAGACAATAGCTTGATATAGGATGTAAGTAATTGGACATGTAACTAAAAATCATAGATGAACCTTTATTATCCCTGGTTGAGATAGTAATATAATGTGGATAGTGGACAATAAAAGGGCAGGACAACTTAATAATCCACTTCAGAAGATAAACTCTGCATGGATGAACAAAAGAAGGGGGAAACATGGCACATTTCATTTGTTGCCTTTTCAGGCTTTGTGCCCTTTGAAGTTGACTGAACATTTATTTGTGCTTACATCGCGCTTGATCTAAACTGAAAGTAATTACACGTATGAAGATATCCATTTGTTTTTAACTAAAACATTAAATGGAGCGATACTTGTGAATTTCCATGCATACAAGCAGAAAAAGCATGCTAATGCATAAAGAAGATGATTTTTTGTGCACATTTGGAGGCATACCAGTCTTTGCATCCGTCACATTGTACCATGAGATCATCAGGGTTGTAGGGCATCTCACACTTACAATACCTTCAAAATCAAAACATCCCAAAGTATCCAGGTTTTAGTAAACACTACAAACATAACTCTCAACTTCCACTGAGAAAAGGACGAAGAAGCTTCAAGTTAAGCAGCAAATCTATTAGAAACTCACACAGCAACACGGTCAGGAGTAAACCCCCCTGTGGCAGCTTTGTACTCGAACCTGCAAAAGTAATCCTCAGGGCCCACATTCTCCAATTTGGTGTAGTTCTTAAAAGAGTGCACTATGCACTTCCCTTCAATGGTGTGTGCACTCTGCACATCAAAGTGATCTGACAAGAACAGCTCTTTGGCCCCATGGAACTGTCTGCGACCACCAATAGACTCCTCAGGTCGGTAATACCATCTAACTCTGACCTTCACATTATTACGGTGATCAGCCTCTAGCTTCTCTACTTTTGCCACATATGGAGGTTTATCAGAATCAGATGGTCTCATCAATACACAATCATCAGCTGAAAAAAGAAAGTTCAAAAGATATATTCTTCAGTCTAGTGACCTCCAACAATTCAAAACTTAAACAACTCAAATGCTGATAGCGAAGAGAAGCGAACACCCCAAATCTCATCAAAGTCCTTTAGAACCACAATACAAAAAATGTACCTGCTAACTTTCTTTTTTTATTGTTTGAGTGAATTAGGACATCTACACATTAATTATAGAAACGTTAAAGCAAAAATTAAAGAATAACCAAATAATTTAGGAAGACAAAACCCAATGAGCTATACAAAAGATGGTACTCTAATAGACACCCAATAATACAAATCATAGAAGGAAAAAAAGAGTAGTACTTCAATGAGCCAAAGTAAACAGCTAGTAGCTCCAAAAAAATACCATCTTTATCCTACTAACACACAACAAAATAATCACCAAAACCAAAATTGATCAAATAAAGAAATGAAATAAACACAAGTACAATCATAGGGGCAAAAAGAGTTATATTACGTCTAACAACTTTGTTGGTGCCCTTGATACTGTAAGAATCAAGGTCTTTCTTTCCAGGTTTAGTCTTAGCCATCAATCTTTAAACTCAGTCTTCAAGAATGGTTAAAAAAACCAGAAATTTCTATTGGTTCACAAGAAAGACTCAATCTTTAAGCTCAATCTTCAAGAATGGAAAAACCCCAGAAATTTCTATTGGTTTATAAGAAAGACAATCTTTTTTGTCTGCACTTCTTTTAAGAAAATGTCAAATAAAAACCATGTGGTGATGACAACAGTAAAAACTGGAAATGGGTAAGAATTGGACAACTCTAACTCCCTCAGTAAAAGAAAAGGGACAAAAACCCTAGTTGCTGGAAAATGTGGGGTTGAGAGTGGAGCAATGGAAGAGCTTATCAAATTTTACCCCTATTCTCACTTCACAACTTATTTACTACTCACTTTGTCCGATAATAGTTATTCACTATATTAAAAATAGTTGTCCAACATTACTTGTCCACTTTAGAAAATCAAGAGACCTTCTGTGTCTATTTTACCTTTGCTATCAAATACTACTCCCTTCATTTCAAATTAATTGAATTATTGAGGTGTTTCATACCTTTTAAGAAAAGAAGATTAAGATCTAAATTAGGCATAACTTTCCATTTTTATCCTTATTAATTATTATCAAATTTATGATTAAAATAACTAAACATTAATTAATAACTAATTTCAATACTAATTAATGAAGGGTAAAATTGGAAGAACATTCTAAAATAGTCTTGAAAATTGAACAATTAAGTTAATTTGAAAAATGAAAAATGTTTCAACAATTCAATTAATTTGAAATGGAGGGAGTATTATTTATCATCTAACACATTTCTCAAAATATTAAATTTAATAAAGTCAAAGGATAAAATAGTAATATTATCCTATTATTTATTGTTTCTTAAGGGATGTGTCAAAACAATAGTGGACAACTATTGTTGGACAGAGGGAGTAGATAATATTGACCGTTACTCTATCTCTAATATCAGCATCACTATTTTATATCATCATTCATTGTTCATCGCCACCAATCACTTATGTGATCACAACTAGTATCGGCAATCATCATTGTTGTCAATTATGTTGTCAATCGTTACCACACATATCACCTCCATCATTATAATTATATCAATTGACATCTCTATCACCGTTGTCGATACCTCCACCAACCACTATCTACTACCCCCACTACTATAGCTAATTTCTACGGTTAACTATTTTCACCATCACAACTAGCATTGTCATCAATTACCATTAACAAATCAATAACCGCCCTACATTATTCAACCAATTTTACCAGCATCACGTTAGTCACTACAACATCAACCACATTTACCATCTCAACTACCATCAGAACTATTATTAGCATAGGCGGATCTAGGATTTGGAGGTCCTGGGTGCCACATTGTTCAAGTAAGATAAGCGGGTCAGTTGCTTTAATTTTGGATTACAATTCGAGTTATTTTTTATTTTTTTATTTTTATAAACAAATCGATCAAACATGCATGTTAGTAATATTTTCTTTTAGATATTATGAGATAACTAAACAATTCAATTTTTATTTCTTTTTAGGAATTAGTGACCTTATTCGCTGAAACTTTGGGGAAAAAAAAAGATTTTTAACACTAAAATTTGCGCTTGTATAAACTATCTAATAGTGTTAACTTAATATATTCATATTTCATTGACTTTATGTGTTGTTGCAAATATATAACAAAGAGAATAAAAATTTAATTAGTTTCAACCTAGTCATCTTACTTAGCAAGAACGTCGGTGAAGATCGAAAGAACCTTTAAATTAAAAGAACTCTAATAATAATATCCATCATTTTTAAAACTTATATTTTTTTGAAACTACAAATAATATATTCTTAATAATATTTATGTCACGTTCATAATTCAATACTCATTAATTGATAAAGAATAAACACGCAACACTCATATTAAGAGATTAATAATTAGTGAAAGAGAAAGTAAAAAAAACTTAAGAATTAATTATGGTGAATAGGAGTCAATTTGAATTAATAAAGAATCATATATATATATATATATATATATATATATATAAAGGAGGAACATAGAGGAGGTGATGTGGCACCTCTCTATGGCCTCCATTCATATTTATTTATTTTTCTTTTTTTTTTTTATCATTTTTCTTCATTTAATTATTTATTTTATTTTTAATATCTCATAAAGTCTTTATATTCAAGTACTCAACTTTTCACCTCCCACTATAATATATCTTCTTTATTAGATATAATGTGCATATATTCATAACTCTCATAATTTTCAACTTTTCATATTCATAACCCTTAAATATTAAATATGAAACCTTATGGTATTCCTCCATTATTTTCTATATAAATTCATATTTTTTGTTTCATGAAATTCTATCCAAAGTTACCCTACATTTTCACCATAGTATTATATTCATGCTTTTATTTGGCTTGAAAAAGAAGAAGAAGGCTCTTGAATAGTGATAGACTTTTGAAGTGGATATTGACAAGAACTTAGATAATTATGTATTGATTTCTTTTCCCTTCTATTTTTAATGATATGTGTATTGTACTTTTTCTTTTTTTCTTTCTTTATTTTTCTCTCTCTTTTTATTCTTATATATCTCTATGATGCCTCTTAAATTTAATTTTTATACGAAGAAAGCTTTTGAATAGTGATAGATTTGTGAAGTGAATATCAACAATAGTGATGCCTCTCTACCTTTGTTTGACTTGAAAAAGAAGAAGAAAACTTTGAATATTGATAGGCTTGTGAAGTGGATATGACAAGAT
This sequence comes from Solanum etuberosum, assembly GCA_029582245.1. Taxonomy (NCBI): domain Eukaryota; kingdom Viridiplantae; phylum Streptophyta; class Magnoliopsida; order Solanales; family Solanaceae; genus Solanum; species Solanum etuberosum. Next base: position 27,926 of record JAJONR010008025.1, read on the forward strand.
CTTAGACAATTAT
>JAJONR010008026.1:0-48076 GCA_029582245.1 Solanum etuberosum
TATTATATAATGAAGAAATGAAAAAATATCTACGGTGGCTTGGATGAAAAAGGTTTTAAAAATACAGAAGGAAATTTGAACTTCCTAAAATTCAATACAAATATATGTTGCTTAATCTAAGTGAAAGTAATTATAAGACTCTATTTAAGGTGTAAACTACTCCCTCTGTCCCTAATTACTTGTCCACTTTTGAATTGACACACCTACTAAGAAAACAATGATTGACATAATGAGTTTACCATTTTACCTATATTAATTATGAAGTAGATGAATTAAAAACTTTAGATTTTCAAAAATTTCTACCTTTTTCAAAGTAATTAATTGATTTGTCAAAATGAACAAGTAATTAGGGACAACTAAAAAGAGAAAAGTGAACAAGTAATAAGGGACAAAGGGAGTATATGATCGGGTAATGAAGTTGTAATATTACCTTTACATATTATTGATAACCTAAATTAAATAACATTTATTAAGAAATTTTACGTACATCATTTCGTGTGACATAAACTCCCTTTGTCTAACAATATTTGTCCACTATTAACTTTGTATACGTTTTAAGAAACTATAAATAAAAGAGTATAGTTGCTCCTTTTCTGACCCGACACAACGTTTAGTTGCTCCCTTTCACTAACTAATGATATTCAGCTGCCATTCAAATTGATGATTTTGTGTGTTTATACATGATTATATACAAAGTATATATAATATTTATACATCATATACAAGATAACTCGTTAATACTTTTGTTCACTATAATTTTTGTAACTAGTTAATACTTTTGTTCACTATAATAGAACACATGAACATACAAGACAAAGACATGAGTCTTGTAAGTGCATTTTCAGTCTTAAATATGTGATTTTCTATTAAATGGACCTTATTCCAATTCTTTATCATTTTTGTAAATATTACTCCCTCAGTCCAATAATAGTTGTTCACTATACTAAAAATAGTTATTCAATAATATTTGTCTAATTTAGAAAATCAAGAGATAATTTATCTTTTTGTGTCTATTTTACCTTTGCTATTAAATATTAGAGTATTTACCCATCGCTCGTCCCCGAGTGATAAACTAGGAAAAACTGGCTAAAGTAAGGGTAGAGTAGTACCTGAATCGTTGAACAACTAGGGACCACTTCTCAAAATATTAAATTTAATAAAGTCAAAGAATAAATATGATAATATTATCCATGTTATTTATTATTTCTTAAGGAGTGTGTCAAATCAATAGTGGACAATTATTGTTGGACAGAGAGAGTAATACTCAATTACTTTCTATGTTTTGTTTTTCTAGGAAATTTGCACTTTCAATCCTTTGAATATTGATAAATTTTTTATTTATTTTTTGAGATTTGCATTGTGAATTTGATTGGAACTTGATTGAGTTGGATTTGGTGAAAATTCAGAAATTTGAAGGTCACCACTGTAAAGATCTCGAAGCCTTGTGTTATTCTAGATATGTAAATATTTCTTAAATTTATTACATAGCGTTTATCATTTAATATATTAGTTTGAGTTTGGCCATAGGATAATTTATTACTCATAGATGCTAATCAACATTAAGAATGACAATACTTTTGGATATTTATTTTTTAATTTGCATTGATTTAAATAGTTAAAATATATAATTTAATTTTTTTCCCTTTATTAAGTTGTGAAAACAGTGTTTCCTTCTCTTAAATAATAATGATTTTGAAAATTAATAGCAATGTATTGGTAATATTGCTATAAAGTTAAATTTAAAAAATACTTCATTATTTTAAAAATAGAAATTTTCACTTTCACTTGTCATTTTTAAGAAATTGACAAAAAAAATTCATGTTTTACTATTAACATTAATTACATATTTTTCAAGACCTTATGCTAAATATCAATTAACAAGGACAATGTAATAAAATAGTCGTGGTATTATTATTCTTTTTAATGAATATATCAATAGCTCGAGTATGATAAGTAAAAATGAACGAAGAAAATAATATTGGGAAAATCTACTTTATTAGACATGGATTCATATCATATATTAATTCTATCTATATTTTTAAATAATTACGTATCTTACTACTAATTAAGAGTTTTTTACCATATATTGAAGAAAATACACCTAGATAATGTATTCTTGCTATTAGATACACTAAAATAAGGAAACAGATGAGCGAGATTGGGAGGGAGGCGAGTGAGATAGTCATATATCTCAAATACATGCGAATCACACTAGATATATATATAGTGTTTATTAAATCTAAAAGCCAAATCAAACCCCATAAAGTCGGATTTTCGATTTCGGCTTTAGTCGATTCTTTCGGTTTTTTGATTTTTTCGATTTTTTACAACTATACGGTGTTTGAAAAAGAGATCAAATATATTTTTACTTACCTGTGTGATAAGCTAAACTTTAAATTATTGAATGAATAAAAATCTTCAAAAATAGGGTAAAATTCACATGAGTACAAAATACTTTTATTGAAATATCAACGTTTATTATGTTAAATTAATAAGATTAAAGGCTACTACAAACTGAATACAAAATAAAATATTTACAAAGTAAATTGTTAACTTCAAATTTGAAAAACTATAACAATATAATTGTAACTTCCAATCTTAATACAAAATAAAATATTTACAAGCCCAAATTTGAAATAATATATCTAAACATTGAAAACAATAAACTAACTAAAAATATATCAACAAAGTAGATTATAAATAATATTTTTTATCTTTAAATAAAATAAAATTATATATATATATATATATATTATGTCGGTTTGGTTTGGGTTCGGTTTGACTTTTTCTCTTTTAATACCAAACCAAATCAAGAGTGGTCGTTTTTTTTTCCAACGCCAAACCAATCAAACCAAACCACAAATCATTTTTTTTCCGGTTTGATTTGGTCCGTCTGTTCGGTTTGGCTTGTACACCCCTCTAGAGGGAGGTGAGGAGGGCTAGCGAGATTTATATATGCATCTCATATACATACAAATTCAGTTAGATATAATATAACTAGAACGAATTACACCTAATATTAACCTTATATATCATACATATATCTAAGCATACTTGGACACACTAAACTCATATGGCTTTGCCGTATGTTGAAGTAATAAAAATTTAAGCGGTGCAGTCTTTTTGGTACTTACATCTGTTTACTGAAACGGTTGTTGCCACGTATTGAATCCAACTTGTCATCTAATTGCCACCCTGTCGACACGTATTGAATCCAACTTGTCATCTAATTTTCCCCTCTTTTGAGTTTAGTTTTGTCCATTGGATTTCAACCAAATTACAACTCCTAACTAAAATCAGAGTCAGAATCTGAATGAAAAAAAAAAGGCAGAGAAAGCATGAAAAGTTGTTGGAGGAAGGGACCCATGGAGATTCGAGAGGGACGAGCAAAACAACAAAAATGGAAACTCAACAATGGTGGTGGTGAAGCTACTGAAGTTATAAGAAACTTCTGGAAAAATATTCGATTTGGGCTTAAAAGAAAAAAAATGGGTCGAAGGAAGTTGGAAATAAAGCGAATCGAAGAGAAGAGTTGTAGGCAAGTAGCCTTCTGTAAACGCAGAAAAGGTTTGATTAAGAAAGCAAAAGACCTTTCCATTCTCTGTGATGCCGATGTTGCTGGTGTTATAATCTCCAATCGTGGCAGCCTCCATGAATTCTCCAGCACCAACAGGTTTTTTTTTTTCATTTTAATAATTTCAGGATTCAAAGATATTTCAGGATTAAGTTTGAGATTAGATTGGTTGACGAGATAAATTTATATAGTATAAATCTAATTTCAAACTTAATAATGAGATATCCCATCTTATCCGGTTATTTATCTGGTGACACGTTAATTTACTCGAAAAATGCTTTTTCTAGTGGTGCAGTTTTTTGGGATTCATCTCTAATGAGTTTATATATCTAAGTTTTTTTTTTTTTTTTTTTTTGCATGTGATACTCAAGGATGTCTTGTGTAATACGATTGGGAATGAGGACATCCAAATCATTTAAAACTTAAAAATCAATTTTCAACACACTTTTTTTTCAACTGTGGTGGTGATAATGAACAAGAATGGAATTGAAATATTAATCTTAGATAGAATGTTTGAAAAACAAGCAGTAATGATCGAATCGAATTAGAAATCCTCTAATCACTCCTGATATAATCAAACTCGAATTTAAGGCAATTAAAATCTCCGAATTCATAACAAGCTGATAAAAATAAAGTTCGGGTTTACAATATCTAGATTAAGGATAGATGTATTATCACATAAAGTGCTTAATTAGATAACCCTAAGAGAGGTAGGCTCTAAAAGTGTCTAATATTAGCCACTTTTGGGAAGTGTAATTTCTGTCCAGTCATCACTACTATTGTGGTTAAATGAATCGCGGTCGTATCTCTATGTTTCCACTTGGTGTTCTTTTGTATTCGAGATGCTTTTGTATGTTGGAAAGTCAAATGGGGAGTCTTTCTCCACATTCCAGTCTGTAATGTTGTGATCGCGATTTCCGTCCCATGATCATTGTAGTGTACTTGAAGCACAAAATATGCAACTGAAGCTTGTTGTCCAAGGCTTCCCAAATAATTAGCTCCAAGCTTTGTTTCCCAATCTTCCTATACCATTCCAAAAGTTGTAGCATAAGATGGAATCCATCAAAGGATCATTGAACACTTTCCAATTTATAAACAGCAATCCAAGTGCTTGTAGCTTCTTTGCTTGGGTGGCGTTGTAGTTATAGATTAGGGGTCATCATCCTCCCTTCTCCGAAGAAATTTGCCCTCGAATTTTAATTATTTACAACAAAAGTAGATAAATCATTAATGTTGAACATCCACCTTAAACATGTTACCTAATGCCTATTAACCATTACATTTTAGGCATTAGTTTGAGGGTGACAAGTAGTACAGAAGGTGCCCAACTTAGTCCATAACCCTTTCCAAAGAGTTAAAAAACTTAGAATTCCGATCACTAATAATTGTATACGAAGCCCATGTAATTTAGGCACAAAGTAAATGTCAAGAACATCGGTAACATCATCACTTTTATGATAGAGTATGAAGTGACTCAAAAAATCTATCAACTACCACAAAAAATACTTTCTCCTCCTTTTTGTTCTAGGTTGAACCAAGCACAAATTTTATGAAAATATCAAATCAAAAGATGTACCGAGAGTAGGAAGGGGAGTCGAAATTTATGAAAATGTCAAATCAAGATGTATCGAGAGTAGGAAGGGGAGTATACAAACCATGAGGTTGTACCTTACATTGAGCATGGTTAGTATCAACACAAGGACGATAATCCTTTCAACATTATTTTTCATCTTAGGCCAAATTAAAGAATAGCTAAAGCTTTAGGTATACCAAAATGTCTCATTAAACGCTCACTAGCTATGTGTTTCTCTAATAAGTAACTCTCTCCAAGGATGTTGAGGCTCACACACTTTACCATCTCTAAGCAAGTAACCATATCTTAGGAAACCTTCTTTGTTCACCAACCTTTGCTATTTATCTGTCTTTTTCTTCAATGTTACCATGATTACCTAATTTTCTATCATATTCACTTTTTACCTCTCTTAACGTGCCACTCTTCTCACTTCTCTATCTCTCTCGCTCACTTTTGCCGTTTTCCTCCGTCCCTTCATTTTCTTGTAATCCTGACAAACTATAATTAGAGTCAAAGGTAATAGAGTGAATTTTATGACCATATTTAACATGAGAATACTTTTTAGGCTTTCCCATATGCCATGTTTCTCTAATGTCTGCCTAGAAGCAAATCAAGCTTGCATTGACACTAAACCACACCAATTTTGTCCTTGTTCATTACTATCTTGGAGACTTCGAGTTCCCATAATCGTTCAACCATGGAAGTCTATATGGTGTAGATGTTTCTTTTGTAGGCAAGTTCAAATTCTCTACATAAGTTGCACGACATTCATTATAAATAACATTTATCTTGTGTCTAGCCTGAAAATATTCTATCTTTAACATTTATCTTTTTCTTCCTTTGCTAAAGCTCCCATAAGTCTCCTTATTACCAAAAAAACACTTCGGGCCAACTTCTTCCCTCTATCCATGTTCACCTTCACTTTCTTCTCCAATATCATCAGCATCGCCATCCCATGTTTAATAACCCTCATCACCCATGCATGACAATGCTATTTCTCCGGTTAGGGCAATACCTCATGTAGTGTCCTAAGCCATGGCATTAATGGCACATAATGCTGGTTGGCAATTTGTATTGAGCATTGTTTCCTCCACTTTAGGTTTGCCTTTGTCTATTTGATTATTGAGTTCTTGATTATCCTTTTAAGTTCCTCCCAATTGCTTAAAGGACTTTCAAGCCCCTTTTCCCTTGTTTCACGGAGAAGTATTGTTCCTAGCTTGGTGTTTTTTTCTACTTTTAGTCCCCATTCCTATTCTCAAGTTTGCTTGATAGGCATCTTCCAAATATTCATACTTGTGCAATCTCAAAGGAGAAGAAATTTCTTTGTTTAGTCTCGCAAGGAACCTTGGAACAATGAGGCTCTATTTATTATCAAAGTTAGCTTCAATCTCGTCCTATGAAACTCTTTAAATAATTCATCAACATTTTTACCCCCCCCCCCCCCACCTCTCCTTCCCTCACAGTGTAGAACTTGGGAAGTAGGTCTTCTTGAAAGTAGTCTTGTACAAATCTTCTTTTCATGACACCCTCAATTTCATTCCATTTAGTAACAAGATCAAGCATCGTTGGTTTCTTAATTTGTCTCTTGTAGGATTCCTACCAAATAGAGGCAAAATTGATGGTGTTCAACTTTCTTTTATATTCATCATGGTTGTATGTGGGTTTTCCATAATCTTGTCAAATGTGCTAATCTCATTTCTCTTTGAGCACACTATTTTACTTCTTCAAGGTTGATTGGTTCTTCTTGTGGTGGTTGAGGTTCTTGATGAACAAAACTCATTGCTTGCCTTTCGGGTTATTGTCTTCGTCTTGACATGGTTATTGGTAGGGTTGTATGTAATGGTGTTGGTTTTTTGGTTTGCTCATAAGGTTATTATTAGTGTGTTTGTGGTCATGGATAGTGTGTTCATGGTAAAGGAAGGCTTGGGTAGCCTTAGAGGTTCATCTCTTTAACATGGGTGGTCTGACTTTGTTGCAACATTCAATGTAGTTGGTTAGGTGGTAGTGGTGTGGAAAAAATAGTCTATTCTTGATATTCCTACTGGATTTGAGCAACTCGAGTATGAACACTGTATCGTTATGCCCCTCGCTTAGCCCCGCTTTTTGGTTTAGGATGGATCCGGACCGGGACATGCTTGTGCCAACTCTTTGGTTTTGTTGAAGAGCATTGGTACTAACCGAAGGAGTAATTTCTCTTCCCTCCAAATTGAGCACCCTTCGATTCATGTTGTCAAACTTCCCCTTCAATTTTACAAGAGCTCTTATAACATCACTTGGGGATGGTTCACCTCTAAAAGTTGAGTTTTTCTCTCCGCCATTCTTTATACTTGAGTAAACAAATAAGTAATAACAAGTCCATACCAATAACTCCCTTAGTGCATATACGTCAGTTCGATTCCAATCAATTACTTGTCTATCACTATTGCAAATCCTTGGGAAAATTCAAAGTCAACTCCAAGATCACCTTTGAATCTTACAAATTAAATCTCCAAATTCATAATAAGCTTATCAAAATAAGCTAGGGTTTAGAGTATTTATTCTAAGGCTAAATTATTACATAAAGTGCCTTGCCTAAAATAACCTTAATATAGGCCCAAAATGTCACACACTTTTGTAAAGTTTAGCTGCTGCCCAATATGGGTTCCCATCATCATCATCATTAATTCTTGTAGATTAAAGTCTTAAAGAAGAATTGATCTGTTGTAGCAATTGTAAGTCGGGAATAAATGTATTTAAGGCTAAACTTTCTCTTTCCCCCTTATGACATGACCTCCCGTACGATGTTTTCTCCTCTTCTATCAGCCTATGTAATCCATGTTTCATGAAATGCTATGAGTTCTCTATGAGATGTATCCTTCATGACTATGTATATCTTAGTTGTAGCTTGTATTTCTATGTGCTTATCATTCCTCCATGTCATTTTCATACATACCTCTTATGGAAATGTCTAATGTCATGATGTTAAAAACGGCAATTGAGGTAAGAACTTCTTCCTCATGAGCTTATACTAAGAATCTAAAGCTTATTTTGAGGTCGGGACTCATACTAAGAATCCATGCAGCGTGGGGGTTTTGAGCATTTTGGTGTTTGAGAGTTACTAATTGGTTGGCCTCGTAGGAGGTTTGTGTGTTATTGTTACGTTGGCTAGGGGAAAGGATGGGTATGGATAAACCCATTGTTTGGGGATTTGAAGCTTAATGATCATTGGGTATTTGGTGGATATGATTCGGGCTCGACATTTAGGTTCTAACATAGTGGTCAAATGTATCGCTATCGCGGTAATCTACCAGAAACACAAAATCTACAACTAATGACTATTGTCCAAGGCTTCCCAAATCAGCTCCAAGCTCCATTTCATGATCTTCCTTCCAATTCAGTAGTGTGTAGCCTAAAATGGAATCCTCCAAAGGATCATTGAACACTTTCCACTTCATAAAAAGTAGTCCAACTACATGCATGTAACCTTTTTTGCTTGGCCATGCGTGAATGACCTTGAAGGTGTAGGTATAGGTCCGAGGTCATCACATGGCAAACAACTGAATGCCCCATAAACCTTCACTTGTAATGTCTATTAGATCTTGTATCTCAATAAAGGGCTATAGAGATCAAATCCTAGAGATGATCTTACACATTGGGTTTTGTATTCTATGATTTTTATTACCTTTTGAGTTGATGTTTCCTAAGCTTATTGAATGGCTTCCTTTCTTGTTCTCACAATCAAAACCTGGCACCTAGGTCGTAACAAGATACCCAGCGATCTGCTACTCATAAGTTGAACCCTCTAAGCTAAAGCATATGTGTCTGTAATATGAAGTGCCGGAAGTAAAAGTTAATCATAAGTCTGCCCAACAACCCCAAGTGTACAGGTCATGGAGCTACTAATATCTGGAATACAAGATATGAGATGCAACTAGATAAAAATGAGGTACTGAGTCTACAAATAGGAAGTGGCCTCCATGATCTAATGGAGGCTCACCTCGGTTGGAATGACTGATCAACGTTGGAGCCACTGATCCGCTACCTGATCACCACCTACTCCCCCTGCACACACAAACAACAACAAACGTTAGTCTAAAGATCCAGCAAGATCATTGACTCACCCTCTAAGCTTACTCCTGGGGAGTGTCTTTAGTTATTGTTGGTCATAATGGCATAAACAAACCAATACAAGTATAATAATGATATACAAGTAAAGGAATTGAATTGAAATCACTGATACAGACTGCAATTGAGCACAGGTGCATGCCTAGTCCGTCCCGCACGAGGCATCAACTTCATATCTTACCTATCACTCTCCCCCCCTTCCTCTCATTAGGGGTCCTGCTTTCTCAAAAAAGTTCTCTTGTCGTCTTTCTAGATTGAGCTTTCTCGATGTTAACTTTGAGTTCCCTCAATTTGTCATAAGATTTTCCCTTATCCACCATTTGTGAGTTAGAAGTGGTCCTTCATCTGAATAGGACCACTGTTGGAGTTTGTTGTGGCAGATGGGTCCTTAGCACTTACTCCTGTCTCAACTTTTTTGATCTTGTGCCACCAGCTGATTCTTAGTAATATTCCTTTGCCTTTTCCTCCAGTTGTCTAGCCTTCCTCCTCCTTTGTCTTCTCTATTTCCATTGAAGAAGCAGTTCTTTTAAATATTACTTGGGATAACGCTCAAGTTATTGTGCACCTTCATTTCATTGTTATCCTTATTTTCCCTTTTTTTGGGTCACCTGGATGGTCTGCATGTGTGTCTCAACTCATTGTGAATTTTATAGTGTTTACGAAGCTCAGGTATTGTTTCATATATTCCACTTGCTGAGCTACTTTCTCCATTTCGCCAGCTTCATTTTGGATATCAACTGTGGCCGGGTGATATCAATCTCCACTTTTATTTTAGCTGTTGTAGGTCTTTTTTTTTTTTTTGGATCCTGCTTTATCAATTATAATGGGTATACCTATTGAAGCAGCAAATCGGCAGAAAGCATCCTACTCAAAAAAATGTCATCTCAGGTCTTGTTTTCCACATTCGGTTTGAAGATTGTACTACTTAATTAAAAGGAGCTTTCCCTTTTGGTATCCATGCAGAGGGTATTTTCGATGGTTTAGTTCCTAATGCCCAAAGAGAGATTGAACATCATAAAATATACAAATTGATGTGCTCATAATATTTTCCGTATAATTATCCAACAACAATCATATCTGACATTATATATTCCAGTCTAACAGGGATCCTTCAACGATACGAAACCCACGTCGAAGCAGAAAAAGAGAACTCTACAGAAATCCAGGTCACAGAGGTATTTGATTAGTTGACTGATATCAAGTTACATTCTAGTGAATTAGATTCCTCTTGTATACTTGAAATAAGTGCACTATCTAGCATAAAGTTAAAGGTCTCAATAAATTTGGTTACTCTTTGTCTCACTCTCTGATCAAGTATGAAGTAACACTAAACTTGTATCCTGCCAAAAAAAAAAAAGATGCACCCCTGAACTGGTCAAAGATCAATATCTAACCAGAATTATTTCCAGATGAAATGTGAAATACATGCAAGTTCCTGTATTTTTAATAGGTCCGAAGATACTAAATATACACGTTAGCTTTGGTGTGCCACCTATAGGACTGGAAGGTCCAAAGGATATATGATGCTAACTTTTCATCATAGTGCATCATAGGATCATGCTGCTGTTTGACTAAATGTATCTATCAACAAAAAAAAGTTTGTTGTTGCTAGACTAAAATGACTTATGCTAGACATGTATAGTATTTCGTCAAATCCTGGAAGTATGCTCAAACTAGTTGTTAATTCATGTAGCTAATATGGTTGATTAGTAGCTTATCATCGATGCATTGCGTATTTTGCAATGCTCCAACTATTCAATGTTGTCTTGAATAAACATACTTAACATTTATGTTGCTGAGAGTTTTCTAATCATTCTGAGGTGAACACAGCACACTAAATACTCAAGCATGACAACGGGAGAACTGCTACAAGAAACAGAAAGGTACTACTGATCTGATACTTCACTTATATTTCATAAAGCTTATACCACTGATGCTCCGTCGCAATTTGACAGGCAACTCGACGAAACTAATGCTGATGGTCCCGCTGTAACTGACCTTGTCCATTTGGAAAACGAACTTCAAACTGCTCAAATGCAAATCAGATTTAGAAAGGTCTTTCTATACACTCCTATGTACCTTGCCCTATTGGAATTGCATCATTTGGAACTCTGATGTCAAAATAAACATAAAAAGTACCAGCTTCCCTTCTTAATGCCTCTAGCTTTACTCTTCAATGTTGTTTTCATTCACCACTCTCACAACTCTATACGTTTTATTTGTTTTTTTAAATAATGTTGCGACTTCAGTATTATAATCTGATTCCTTTTGAGCTAGTACCTCAGACTGGAGCAACTCTAAATAGTTTTGTTTTGTGCAGACACAGTTGATGCTTGAATATGTTAAGGATCTTCATGATAAGGTACGCGTTTTCATTTCCATCCGCGCATCCTGAAAACTAGTTTTAGGATGAATTAGTATCATGTTAACCCCTTACTTATTGCAGGAAAAACTGCTACGAGAGGAAAAGAAACAACTGGGAAAAAATGTAATTCTTACCTCACAAACTCTGCTCCTCTGCTATAATTAGACGTCTTCGTGTTTTTTCTAACTAACTAACTAATACGCATACAGAGATCTCGGATGAAGAAAAACAGAAAAATGAATGAGATATCCGACCTTCCACCACAGAGGGTGACTCTCAATTTTCTCTAGAGACTTTGCTATATGGTTCCTGTATTTAGTAGTACCATTGAAATAAGCAGTGAATTCAGAAATAAGTAGCAATATTGTGTGGTTCCATTAAAACTAATTATTCATGACCGCGAGAGCGGTACCAAATCGAGGCAAACTCTGAATACCTTAAAATTGAAAAGGTGAACGTGATTGTGTTTTACTATATATTCAGTCATACCTTTATTTTTTGTTTTTCTGTAGTTGTATTATAATGTTCAGCAAGCAATAAATAACAACAGAGAAATCTACTAGATTAATTCAGTCGTTCAGAACAACAAAATTCAACTGTTAACAGAGGAAATTTGTATTTTAAATAAATTGTAGAATCGATCAAATAGAGTTGAAAACTCCGAAACGAAAATCGAGAAAAAAGACAGAATCAGTTGATAGAACTTACTTATTCATGAAGAAAATTTGATTTTTCTGTTCATTATCTACTCAACTTCTCCTCCCCTTTCAAATAAAAAGAATGGATATTTCAATTTTTAAATTTTTATTTCTTTTTATATATAAGATGAGTTGTGATTTAATAGTTGTACTAGATACAAAAGCCCGACAAGTTTGGGTTCAATATATATTATTTTATTTATTTTAATTTTATAATTTTGTTGTCAATTATTTTTATAATATTTTAAACATACTTTTTAAATACATCCTCCTCCGTCCAATTTTATGTGAGGCAGTTTGACTGGGCAAGCAGTTTAAGAAAGAAAGAAAAACTTTTAAAACTTGTGATCTAAAATGAATGATAGAAATTTGTGTTGTTATAAATTATTTCATTACGGGTAAAATAGACATTTTAAAGTTATGTTACTTAATATAAATATGTGTCATTCTTTTTTGGACTAACTTAAAAGGAAGGTAAGTCATATAAATGGACAGAGAGAGTAATATATATGTCACTCACATGTGATAATTTGAAAGTTCTAATTTGCAAGCAGTCACAATAAACATAAAATGACTAAATTATTTTCGAACTTAGTGAATATTTTCAAGAAGCACATACGTTGATCGAGACGTATGTGCTTATTCCCTCTTATATATTAGTCGTGGATAACTATATTAAACTAGTTATATATATATATATATATATATATATATAATAATATTTATTATTTTAATTTATTTATCTGATTTTGATTTAACAATAAATTTAAGGTATTGGGTGCGAATTTTCTAAAACTTATATGAAAAAAAAAAAAAATTACTCTTATTATAAATTTAATAACAAAGCAGTTACTTGATCGAGCTGATAAGAGTTCCATGTGCACAAGCTTTTGTGCTGCCCATCCCAAGTGCACATGGAAATCGAACAAGTTTTCGCTAACTTCAATTAATTTTACGAAATATATAATTTTTAAGTTTTCGCTCACCTCAATTAATTTTACGAAAGAAATGTAAGTAGTACTATTTGGAAACAACAGATTCAATCACCGATAAAGCTGCCATGTAACGTACGACAAAATTCATTGATTTTGTCAATTAGTGGAAACATTAGTACTACTACTTATACTTATCTCTAACGCCAAAGAGCAATACTTATATTCCCGCTGTTTCCAAAAATAAATAAATTACGTACTTGATTTGATTTAGTATTAAATAAAAAAGATTTTTTTAATCTTATGATTCTATATTAAAATTATGTTGAATGTATCAAAATATTTTTTAATTTTATATAGTTTTAAATATGTACATGAAAAATTGAAATTAAAATATTATTAAATAAAGAAAAATATTATTCTTTTTAAAACAGACTAAAAAAAAAATTAGATTAATTTTTTAAAACGGAAGGAGTATTTATGTTACTCTACAACATATATATACTATATATACCCTCTTTATATATACCACATACTTATATGTCACTGTATTTTAATGTATCACACTTTTACTTTGTGAGATAATTGTGATATACTGAAATATAATGATAAAATTTGTGCAGCTTCAATTTTGAATTTTTCTTTGATATAATACTTTCTCTGGTTTAATCTATTATTATGACATTTTTAAACATGTCGCACGGAAAGTCAAAATTAAAGTGTTGCTAAAAAAAAGGAAAAGAGATATTATTTGTGATCTAAAATAAGGTATAGATATTTGTGTGATTATAAAACATCTCATTAAGTATAAAATGAGCATTTTAGAATAAATTGTTATTCTCTCCATCCAAATATTTGTGATATTATTTAACTTTAACATAAATTTTAAGAAGGAAAGATTTTTTAGATAAATATAGCATTCTTTTTTAGACCGACTAAAAATAAAAAATGTATCATATAATTTGAGATATAAATATTTATTTTACAGATCGATTAATTTGAATTTGCATAAAAAATCTCATCTTAAAAGTTCAAAGTTGGAAAAAACTTACCCGCATCGGTGTTTACACCAAGCAAATGCAATTTTTATTATTACGAGTAAAATGAACTATAAATTTAAACACATGACATGCATGTATTGGCTTGATGTAAACACCCGATGTGAATAAGTTTTAGCCGTTAAAGTTCTCAATCAAAAATATTTTTACATCGATATTCACATTCGAAATCTTTTATTAAAAATGAAGTTATATTTACTACGCGAGATTTTGAGTAATTTACCAGTATAGTATCAGCCACCCAATGAATTGATTGGACCGACTTTATTGATTTTATTAACAATGTGGACTCCTCCATCTGACACAGTGTAATTTCTAAATATATAAATTTTTATTAAAAAAAAGTTTTAAAATAATAAATTTATGATCAGAATTTTGAAATTTTAAATTTCAAAATGTACTAGTATACGATTTGAGATACTTAGCTCAAATATGAGCTCTAAGATAAATTTAAAATAAAAACAATAAAAATAGGGGTCTAGTTGGATTTGAACTCAGGTCTCGTAGGTGATACCTTTGGTTTGTACCAGTAGCACACCATCACTCTTATGCTCCTCATGAGTGCACTGTTAACTATGTTTTAATTTCTATCAATTTCTCAAGATAGATATACATATATATATATGATTTTTTTCCAAAGTTAACGAGTGTGCACGTAGTGGATCCGCCTTAAGTTGTCACGATGGGAGTGGTTTATTCAGTTTAAGCGACATAGTCTGAAATATGGGCCCAAAAGTAAAGAAAAAGATCAAAGAATATAACTTATTAGAAAGTTTTCAATGTGCATTGGTTAAAACTGAAAAAACAAAAGATCACGTCGACAATGAGATTACCTCTAAAAGGAATTTTTATTTACCTGATGATTTGTTCTAGAATAGGCGCTAGTATCGACATAAATTGTCCACCTCGTTTCGATTTAAAAGAATGTGTAAATTTTTAAAAGCACGTTTACATTTTGATTCATGAGCAATTTTATAAAAAAACATTATAAAAGTGAGAAATGACGAATGTCTGCATAACACATAACTGAAAGTTTGAAGACCCATACTACATGTCTACCCCTTCACTCCGAGGGACAGTAGTTTATGGAGTCCATGTACATACATTTATTTCGAAATTGATTATTTAAATTTGTATTAAGAAATCTCATTTTTAAATGTAAACCATTCTCTATAGAAGATGGCTTTATATTCAGGTTCAAAATCAAAATTTCTAATTAAGGATGAAGAAATACTTATACGAGTAATTGACCAATATTGTATCGGCCATCTCTAATGAATACGTGGATGAATATAATTGGACCGACTTACAACTGCTTTGGAAATTGATTCTATTGGTTTACAAATTACAATATGCACTTCTCCATCTGCCAAATACTGAAATTATTATTTGCAAATTAAAGCTTAATTACTAAGTACTATTATTTACAAATGCTAAACTTTATTATTTGAACGGAAAAGAGTTGATTCTAGAGATGGTTAGAAATATATATTATTTGGATTTAAATTTTTTATTAAAAGGAGTTTGAAAAATAAAAATATACGAGAATTAAATTTTGAACCTTTAAAATCTAAATTACTAAACCAACCTCTAATCTTATGTATAGTGTGTATGTATGTATATCGCTCCCTACTAGTATCAATTTTGAAAGCATATATCTAATCTATATACACATAAACTTATACTTTCTCCGTCCAATAATAGTTTGTCCACTATATTAAAAATAGTTGTCCAACAATACTTGTTCAATTTAGAAAATCAAGAGATAATTTATCTTTTGTGTCTATTTTACCCTTGTTATTAAATACTATTTATCATCTAATACATTTCTCAAAGTATTAAATTTAATAAAGTCAAAGGATAATTGTTTCTTAGGGGTGTGTCAAGTCAATAGTGAACAACTATTGTTAGACAGAGTGAGTATCAATTTCTATGAGTATTTGATTTTTCACCTGACAATTGTTATCTAGTTTACTAATATAATCGAAGTGTTCAAAGGTTATGGATTGATCATAAAAAAAATTGTTTGATAAGTGAATTGCGTCAATTGTCCAATCAAAAAATAACAATGACTCATTTTTAAAATCAGCGTTCTTTTAAGTTTCTTATGTTCATGTAGCAAAACTTAACAAGAAGGCTTGAAATAATAAGGTATCGTATAACATGTTTTTCTCTAGAAAACAATTACTTTAATCTGAAAATAAGTGTTCAACGTGCATTGTCTAAAAATGATCAAATTAGGCGATTTTTTCAATTTTCGTGTGTGTCAGGCCATGAATATTTTGGTGATGTGACTTTCAGACGATTCATTTGCGAAATCTTTACGGAACCTTCCATAGGGAGTTGGGGGAGCAATACGTACAGTCTCACCATTTTAAGAGTCTATTTTGGGAATTTAGGGCCCAATTTATAGGAATTAGACGATTTTTCAGTTTTTTGTGTGTAAATGTCCATGAATATTTTGGTGATATGGCTTCCGGATAATTTTTTTGCGAAGCCATTACGGAACATTCCGTAGGAAGTTGGGAGAGCAGAGCGTACAGTCTCACCATTTTAGAGTCCATTTTAGGCATTTAACGGCCAATTTATAGGAATTAGTATTTTCTTAATTTTTTTAATGTGTGTTAACCCATTAATATTTAGGTGATATGACTTCAAGATGATTTTTTGTGAAACCTTTACGAAAAATCTCTGTAGGGAGTTGGTGAAGCAGTTCATACAGTCTCACAATTTTCAGAATCTAATTTGGACATTTAGGGGAATTAAGTAAATTCTCACAGTCTTTCATGTGTGTTAAGCCCATGAATATTTTGGTTATTTAGCTTTCGTACGACTTTTTTGCGAAATATTTACGAAATCCTCAATAGGGAGTCAGGGGAGCAGTTCTTACAGTGTCATCATTTTTAAAGTCCATTTTGGACATTTAGAGACTAAATTACAGGAATTAGGTGAATTTCTCTGTTTTTCGTGTGCGTTAGTCCATAAATATTTTGGTGATATGACTTCCATTTGAATTTTTTGCGAAACCTTTATGGAACCCTCCGTGAGGAATTGGGAGAGCAGTACGTACAGTCTAACCATTTTTAGTGTGATTTTTGGATATTTAGGGGCCAATTTACAGAAATTAAGCGATTTTTCTCAATTTTTCGTATGTGTTACCTCATAAATATTTTGGTGAAATGACTTCCGGACAAATTTTTGTGCGTAACCTTTATAGAAGACTCTAAAGCAAACTGGAAATTGGATCAATTTTTTAAAAAAAAATTATATTTTTTGCGCAAAAAGGACCAATGAGCATCCAAGATAGCAAAAGTAAGAAAAAAAATAAAATCGACGAATAAGATCAATTTTTTGAACTGCATCTGTACATCGATTTTATAGTCCATGAATTTTGAGTGATAATGCGGAAACCAATGAGGTTGGAGCTTAGAGCAATACATGTCGGTTCACCATAGATTTGTCGTGTGTGTTTCATTTCCCATAGGCTTATCTCCTTTGCTTTATGTTTTTATTGGCCATTGCTGCACACCCACCCAACACATGTTACTTTCTAATTAAGCATTCTATCCGTACCAACATGAATTGTGGTGCACTGATGGGAGTTCTTCACTTTTAACCAAAGATTTTGGGTTCGAGCTTTGGCTATGGAGAAAATCATATTGGGAGCGTCATCCTCAAATGGGCCCTGCAATGCGCGATCTGAATTTAATCGAAGCTCTAATATGAGAAAAAAAAAACATTCTATCCTTGATCCTTATCTATTACCTTTACATACTAGTACTTCCACATGTAGACACAATTAGAGTTTTTACTAGTTGGTAGAATATAGTAATTTTTATGTATATTTATATTAGTGTTTGAGAAAATTATTTAATATATTTATCATTTTAATTTATATAAGTTAGTTATACTTGACATATAATTTTAAAAAAAATAAAGATTTTTAAAATTTGTATGGTAAAATAAGTCAAAGTTTATTTGCGCAATTATAAATTATTTTATTAAAAAGTTAAAATTGTTACTAAATATTTCCTCAGTCCCTAATTACTTATCCACTTTTGAATTGACATACCTATTAAGAAAACAATAATTGACATGGTGAATTTATCATTTTGCCCCGATTAATTATGAAGTGGATGAATTAAGAAATTAAGGTTTTCAAAAAGTTCTACCTTTTTCAAAGCAATTATTTGAGGGTATAATAGATAAAAAAAAAATATTCTTTCTTGATTTGTCAAAATGGACAAGTAATTAGAGATAACTAAAAAAAGAAAAAGTGGAAAAATAATTAGGAACAAATGAAATATATAAATGTATCATTCTTTTTAAAAATAACTAAATTAAATGCATATCTCGTTTTTGGAGATAGAGTTGAGAGGTTCATTTAATGGAGAAAAAAATTATTTTATTCATCCAATTTATATGATTTTTATTATTAATCCAACTAAAAAAGAATGATATAATTTATATTTTATAATAATTTAACTTTTTAAATGTCAATTTTAATCTTAATAAAATAATTTATAATTACATAAATATCATATAACTTATTTTAAACTTTATATAAGTTAAATTAAATTACATAAATTAAAACGAAGAAAATATTATTTATCTATAATTGATTTTCTTCAAAGTATATAAAATAATGTTTAACCTCCTTTGACTTCTTCTTGTATATAATTTTTAAATATTTAAATTTTTACATCTGTCCTAAATGAAGATACTATGTGAAACAGGAAATTTGAAAGAGAATAAAAGAGAACTTTTAAACCTTATCATCTAAAATAATCAAAAAAATTATGCACTATAAATATCTCATTAAAAATAAATAACTCTTAAAATAAATTATTTTTTTAAAATATAAAAATATATCCCTTTCTTGTCAATTTTTTTTTTTTAAAAGGGGAAAAGGAGGTTGAGAAGGGAGAGATCGCTACAAGTAATTAGATATTTCAGATTTAAAAGAAGCGTTAATCCTTTATGAATCTGCAAGTTTGGTGTTTGCTATCTGTTGATCTCATATTAATTAATTCTGCCCTTAAATCTAACAAAAACGACTCTGTACCAAGTAAATTCGAATCATACATACACCTCTGATAGTGTTTGTTTGTATTTGCTCACTGCTTCCAGTTTTGTGAATTTAAAAGCTATTTACTGTTCCCTGCTTAACCTTGCTTGCTGATCATTATACAACTTCAGAGAAACAAAAATAAAGTCATGATACGCAATGAATGTATAATACACAAACAGGAATTTCAATTTTAAGATCATAATAACTAGTATTTAGACTAGGGATGGATTTGGTTACTTTATACAGGAACCGCATATCGGGTGCCGTTTATTCAGCTGGAGCCACTGCAAATGCTATTTTATTTGACAAATACAATGATAATCACTAGAGAAAACTCAGCGTCACCCTCTGTGGTGGAAGGTCAGACATTTCATTCACTTGTTTGTTTTTCTTCATCCGAGCTCTCTGTATTCGTATTAATTAGAATAAAAACATGAAAGATGTCTGATTATTTTTTATATCAGAAGAGCAGATTATTTACATTTTTCTCCAGATGTTTCCTTTCCTTTCGCAGCAGTTTTTCCTGCAATAATCAGAGGCGGAGCCAGAATTACAGGTTCTAAATTTTAGGACAGAAGAGAAAAATATTGTAAAGCATGTTGATAGTGGGGTTTCATACCCACAACACTAGTGTCAAAAGTATTTTCACCGTCCATCCTTACCATTGAACTGTCAATTAATTTTGTTAGGAGTTCACAAGTTAATAACATATATATGTATTTAATTTTCTAATATAAATACAGGGTCTACGATAAGCTAGTGGATTCGTCCGAACCCATGAACCCCACCTAGATCCGCCTCTGTGTATCATGACATGTGCCGATGGAAATGAAAACATACCTTCTCATGAAGAGCCTCAACAGATTCAAGCATCAAATGTGTCTGCACAAAACAAAAACTATTTAGAGTTGCTTCATTCTCAGGTACCAACTGAGAACCAGATTATAAAACATTATTTTAGGAATTTAGAAAAACCTTTCTAGATCTGATTTGTATTAGAGAAGTTTGAAGTTCGTTTTCCAAACGGATAAGGTCAGTCACAGTGAGACCATCAGCATTAGTTTTCTCGAGTTGCCTGTCGAATTGAGACAGCGGATCAGTGGTATAAGCTTTAAGAAATAAAAGTGGAGTTTAAGATCAGTACCTTTCTGTTTCTTCTAGTAGTTCTCCCGTTGTCATACTTGAGTATTTAGAGTGCTATATACACCTCAGAATGATCAGAAAACTTTCAGCATAAAAAACGTATTTGATTATTCAAGACCACATTGAATAACACTCAAATGATAACTGTGGATACATTGCAAAATACGCAATGAATCGATATGATAAGTTACTAATCAACCATATGAGCATACCTCCAGGAGTTGACAAAATACTATACATGTCTAGCATAAGTCATTTTAGTCGAGCAACAACAAGATCCTTTTTTTTTGATAGATACATTTAGTCGAATAGCAGCATGATCTATGATGCACCATCAGAGTAAATATTATTTATAATTTGGACCTTCCAGTCCTAGAGGTGGCACACTAAACCTAATATGTAATTTAGTATCTTCGGACCTAGCAAAAATGCAGGAAATTACATGTATTTCACAACATCTGGAAATAGTTCCGGCTAGATATTGATCTCTGACCAGTTCAGGGGTTCATTTATTTTTGGGTAGGATTTAAGTTCAGAGTTACTTAATACTCATCAGAGCGAGGCAAAGAGTAACCAAATTAATTAAGACCTTTATATATGCAAGATAGTGCACTTATTTCAAGTATCCAGAGAGGAACCTAATTCAGTAAAATATAACTAGATAGCAGTCAACTAATCAAATACCTCTGCAGCCTGGATTTCTGGAAAGATCTCTTTTTCTGCTTCGACGTGGGTTTCGTATCGTTGAAGGATCCCTGTCAGACTGGAATATATAACGTCAGATATGATTGCTGGTGGGTAAGTATAAGGAAAATGTTATGAGCAGACCAATTTGTGTAGGGTTTAAACTAGAGTGCTTCAGAAAATTCTGAACATATTTTATGATGTTATATCTCTCTGAGCATTAGGCACTGAACCATCGAAAATACAGAGACCCTCTGCATGGATACCAAAAGGGAAGCCCCTTTTAGTTTAGTAGTGTATATCATCAGTCACTTCCACTGGAGAGAGAACGTTAGCTTTCTTTCTACCTTTCCCCTCTTTTATTTTCTTCTATAGGACTCTAATGGTAGCATTTAGACAAATGAGTAGTATGGATCTCTTCGGCCAGCCTCCCGACCATCCACTGGCACCCCCTGATCCACCCAATGCTCTAATGCAAGCTTTCGCCCTCTGGTTCAGCAAAATTCCCAATCCATGATTGACCTAACTCAGCAAATTGGGAATAGTCCCTAGAGTTGATAACACTAGGTGTCAAGGAAAAAAGTTCGTTTACAGCACAGACCATATGACCTAGTGGATGGAAAACCAGTGGTCCGTTTCACGGAGGAGGAACACGCAATGCTTGCTGAAACCTGTCGATGGACTGTCATCGGTAAGTTCCCAAGAATTCGAGTTCAATTGAAAGTATCTGTTTGGATTTCCAAAGAACCATATCCCTTAAAGGATCTGTTCAGATAGGGGTGTAGGATCTCCAGCACTTCTTGATTGACTTTGCACTGGAAGAAGACCATAGGAGTGTCTATAATAGGAATTTTCTCCCAATCCATAGTATGAAAATGAAGACGGTGAAATGGAATACAAATTTCCAACCGAATGTGGAAACCACCTTAGTTCCAATATAAATTAAAATCCCAGACCTGAGATGGCATATTTTTGAGTGGGATGCTTTGTGCCGATTTGTCGCTTCAATAGGCATACCGCATACCCATTATAATTGATAAAGCAACACTCGCAAAAACAAGACCTGCTACAGCTAAACGCCTAAAACAAAAGTGGAGATTGATATCTACAGGCCACTTATCTACGAGGTCATGATTGATATCCAAATGAAACAATACCTGAGATTGGAAAAAGTGAGATGAGACATGCACATGCAGATACTAGGAACCAAAGATAGTTAAAATAGTAGTACTATGAATCAGCACTATGGCAATCAATAAGGATAACCAAGAAATGCAGGCGGACAACAACTTGGGGAATATCCCAGGTAATATTCAAATAACTACTATCACTACTATTGGAAAAGGGAAAGGAAAGAAGAAGAGTAGGAATATTACTATGAATCAGCACGTGGCACAAGAGAAAACGATACTCAAACCTCCCCAAAATAAGATCAAAAAAAGTTGAGACAATAGTAAGTGCGAAGGACCCATCTGCCACAACAAACTCCAACAGTGGTCCCGTTCAGATGAAGGACCACTTCTAACTCAGAAGTGGTGGCTAAGGGAAAATCTAATAAAAAATGAGGGAACCCAAAGTCAACATCGACAAAGCTATATAAGTTTTCTCATGTGCATGTTATATGTGTTTTCTTATGTGCATTTAAACCATTTAGTTCATGTGAGTGGGCAAGCATAAGCCAGGTCGGATAGATTTGGAAGTATTTAGTTGGAACACAAGGGTCGCTTTGTGTGTTTTTGCATGCACTGTTTGATACTTCTTATTGATATGAGCATGTTGTGATGGTTGATTAGATGCTTAGTATTTATTATCACTTGATTGAGTATGTACTGATAATGCTGGGTAAGAGGCTAGTTAATTTGTGTGGAGGATACCAGGTAAGACGGGATGGTTGTTACGCTGCTAGAGATAGATAAGTTAGACACCTACACTCCGAAGATGGGTATGGACAGACAAGTCATGCACCTATATCAATAGCAGTCTGTATCAGTGATTTTAGTTCAGTTGCTTTACTTGGATATCATTATTATACTTGAATTATTTTGCATATGCCTTTATGAATTACCAATGATTTCTAAATACTTGCCAACGAGTAAGCTTAGAGGGCAAGACAATGATCTTGATGGATCTTTAGTCTAATGTTTGTTGTTTGTTTGGGTGTATGCAGGGGGAGCAGATGGTGGTGGTGATCAGGTGGCCGATCAATGACTCCAATGTTGATCAGTCACTCCAGTTGAGATGAGCCTCCAATAGATCATGGAGGACACTTCCTCTTAATAGACTTAGCACTTCATTATTATCTAGTTGCATCTCATATATAATAGCCGGTTTAAGGCTTTGTTCCTCTTTATTCCAAGTTATCACATACTTTAACTTAAGAGGGTTTCACCTTATGCCTAGGTCCCAGATTTGGATCATGACAACAAGAAAGGAAGCCATTCAATAAGCTTAGCAAACATCAACTAAGGTGGTGCAATCATAGAGAACAAAATCCAATATGTAAGCCATTGTGATAATCCACTAGGATTTGATCTCTATAACCCCTTATTGAGATACAAGATCTGATAGATTTTACAAGTGAAGGTTTATGGAGCATTAAGTTGTTTGTCATGTGATGACCTCAGACCTACACCTTCAAGGTCATTTATGCATGGCCAAGCAAAGGGGATACAAGTACTGGGACTACTATTAATGAAGTGGTAAGTGTTCATGAATGATCCGTTGGAGGATCCCATCTTATGCTACACACTACTGGAATGGAAAGAAGACCGAGAAATGGAGTTTGGAGCGATTTGGGAAGCCTTGGACAATTGTCATCAAATGTAGATTTTGTGTTCAGGTAGATTACCGCGATCATGAGACACAAACCACTAGTAGCAAGAAACTGGGAGATTGTAGGGCATCACGATCACAGCGTCACAAATGCAAGCGCGTGAATACTCCAAGTTGACTTTCTGGCACAAAAGCATCATGAATGGAACTCCACTAAGCAAGAACGCATAAAAAGACCTTCTAGCACCATATCACGATCGCTATACATTTGACCACTATGTTAGCAACTAAACATTGAGCGCAAGTCATATGAGCAATCTACCGAACACCCGATGAGCATCAAGCTCCAAAATTCCCAAACAATGGTGTTTCTCTATACCAATCCTTTCCCCTAGCCAACAAAACTCACAAACCTCCCGTGAGACCAACCAAGTAGTAACTCCCAAACACCGCAATTCTTAAAACAACCTCCATGCCTCACATGCAATGGACACAATGTGGACTCATTGCTTTCGATCACCATCCCCCGAGTCTCGACCTCAAAATAAGCTTTGGATGCTTAATGTAAGCTCATGCACGAAGTCAGGAAAAGTGCTTGCCTCAATTGCCATTTTTAGCATTCATGTAGTTGGACATTTCCATAAGAGACATATGAACTTGACAGGGAGGCATGATAAGCACATAGGAACGAAAGCAACAACCAAGAAATACATAGTCATCATGAGGGATACATCTCATAGAGAACTCATAGCATTTTATGGAACATGGATTACATAAGCTCATAGAAGAAGGGAAAACATCTATGAGGAAGTCATGTCATAACGGGGAAAGTGAGGGTTTAACCTTGCATACCTCAATTTTTTGCATAAATTACTACAATAGATCAATTCTTCTTTAAGGCTTTAATATACAATAGGCACCCATACTCGGTAGTAGTTGAACTTTCCAAAAGAGTGCAATGACACTTTGGGGCCTATCTTAGGATTATTTTAGGCACTTCATGAAAAAAAAATGCTTTAGTATAATTACCCTAAACCCTAGCTTATTTTGTAATCTTGTTATGAATTTGGAGAATCGTCTTGTGAGATGTAGGGGTCATCTTATGAATTTTTCCAAGGATTTGCAAGAGGTTAGCTTGTTCTTAAGGATTCTAGTAGGTTTTGGTGCCTGTTTGATTGTATTATAAGTGATTAGGATTTCTTATTCAAATCATCACTACCATTTTATCAAATATTGTGTCTAGCTATCTTTTACTTGTTTTCTTAGATTAAATCTATCTAGGAATTGATTATATGAAGAAAAAAAAAATATCATTCTTTAGTTTTTCAAATTTGAGTCGAGTTTCTGAAAGGTTTTGGGAGATTTGCTTGTGGATTACATATTGATACTACAACTAATTTATGCAAGTGGTTGATTTGTGTGTTGCTAGTAATTTGAATTTAAGCTAGAAAATTGCCAAGACCACCACTATAGAATGCTTCAAAGTTGGTTTGATTTGAATTCAACATATAGTGTGAGATTTGAGTGGTGTGAAAATTGGTTGGGAACATTTGTAAGAACTCCTATTCAATGTTTAGAGTTGATAGGAGTCCATTTGAATCAAATTTGGGTTAAGATATTTGAAGATGAGGCAGCTACCTACGATGACCTAAAGTTACAAACTTGATAAACTTCCGAGATCGTGACATTCAACACCGCGATTGTGAAGGCCAAAGCTTAACTATGGTCTTAAGTGTTGCTACAAAACATTTCGTAGTGAAAATAAGTATCTAGATTTGGGCACCCAAAATTCAAACATTGTGACAAAAATCCGATTTTGTCCTCGATAGCGGAAAATAAATTCCAGCATTGTCCGCGATTGGGTAAGGCAATTCAACACACTATTTTTGGTTTCAAATCTTTGATTTCTAACTCTTTTTTCAGCTTTTGGGGTTATTATAAGCTATTAAAACTTTGTAACTTAACCTACTTGTGTTTAACTAGCTAGTTCTTCATGTGAAGCCTAGGGCTTGGAAATTTTGAAGGCAATTTTGAGCGGAAAAAGGCTTGAATGAAGATCCAAAGAGTGAAAAAAAGCCACAACTGAGAGTGATAGACGAGTGATTGATTGAATCGAATTGGTGTATATGCACCAAGGGGATAATTGGTCAGGATTTGCTATTCCTTATTTGTCTACTCTTTTCATACGTATAACTAACGGTGGAGGACAAACCTCAACTTTTAGAGGCGAACCATCCCTAAGTGATGTTATGAGATCTCTTATAAAATTGAAGGGCAAGTTTGACAACATGAACCGAGGGGTAAACAATTTGGAGGAATGAGAAGTTACTCATTGAAAGAGGTACAACGCTCTTCAACAAAACCAAGGTGTTGGCACAAGCATGACCCCGACTATTTTTCCAACTCCACTACCTGCCAACCATGTATACATCGAGTGTTGCAACAAAGGTCAAACCACCCATGTTAAAGAGATGAACCCTTCTAAGGCTACTTAAGCCTTCCTCACCATCACCACACTATCCATAACCACAAACATACATGCTCAGACTCTCCAAAATTTTTGTCGTACCCATGTTGGGTCCTCCACAAAAGCACTACTTTTGGAGTATCGAACACACTCATCGATATTTTTGAAAAGTCTGAGCAACATAGCCAACAATTACCTTATGAACAACCACAATACCGACACCATTACAAACAACCCTACTAACAACTATATCAAGCACCAAAACAACAACTTTGAAGGCAAGCAATGAGGTTTGTTCATCAAGACCTCAACCACCACAAGAAGAACCAATCAACCTTAAAGAAGTAAAAGAGAATGCTCAAATATGAAATGATATATCAAGTTTGACAAAGTTATTGAAAACCCAGGTACAACCATGATGAACATAAAAGAGGGTTGAACAGCATCACTGTCACTCAACCATGTTGACTTTGGAGAACACTACCAAATGTGAGCAAGTTGAGGCATATAAGAAATGTAATTAGGCTATATGAGCATTACATTAAATCATGATAACATTGAAGGAAAAGAGGCACAAATAGCAAAGGCTGGTGAATAAAAAAGGCTTTCTAAGATTGATGGTTATTTGCTTATAAATGGTAAAGTGTATGAACCTCAATATTCTTGGATAAATTTAACTTATAATTAGAGAGGCACATAGTGAGGGTTTAATGAGACATTTTGGTATACCTTAAGCTTTAGCTATTCTTTAAGAACACTTCCTCTGATCTGAGATTTCACTGGGTTTGTTGTTGTTATGTTGAAGTAACCATGCTCACTTTAAAGTATAACCTTAAAGGTTTGTATACTCCCCTTCCTACTCACAACACCTTGTTAGGTTTAACATTTTCATTAATTTTGTGCTTGATTGCCTAGAACAAAAAGGGGAAGAAAGCATTTTGGTGGTAGTTGATAGATATTTTGAGTCATTTCATACTATGTCATAAAAGTGATGATGCTCCTAATGTCCTTGATATAGGGTTCTAACACCATTATTAGTGATAGGAATTCTAAATTTCTTAGCTCTTTGGAAAGGGTTATAGATTAAGTTGGGCACCAAATTGAAGTTCAATACTTCTTGTTACCCGCAAACGGATGCCTAAAATGTATTGGTTAATAGGACATTAGATAACATACTTAAGGCCATGGTAAGGGTAAGCTTAGTTCTTGGGAGAACCACTTACCTATAGTGGAGCTTGCTTATTATTGTACTATTCATTCTTCTGTCGATATGTCACTATTTGAATGTGTGTATGGTTTTAATCTTCTCTTCCCTTCGAATTTGTCTCAAAAAATTATTGTGAGTTAAGATGCTAAGAAGAGAGTCGAAACCATGAAGAAAATTCATGAGAATGCTAGAAGGCAACTTGAGAAAATGAATACCAAAGTGGCTACCGAAGCAAACAAATTAAGAAAGAGGATGATTTTTGAACCTGGAAAATGAGTTTGGAGTCATTTGAAGGGAGAAAGGTTCCCACAAAGAAGAAAATAAGCTACTACTAAGGGAAGAAGGCCCTTCCAAGTTCTTGAGCACATTAATGATAACGCTTATAAGATTGATTTTCCTAATGAATTTCCAAGGGGATGATTTATTCAAACGTTAGTGATTCATCTACTTTTGTTGCAAGTAATAAAAATTTGAGGACAAATTTGGATGATGACCCCTAATCTATACCTACAATACCATTTATTCGTACCAAACAAAGAATCTACATACACTTGGATTGCTCTTAATGTAGCGGAAAGTGTTCAATGATGCTTAGGAGGATTTCATCTTATGCTACAACTGTTGGAATGGTAGGAAGATCGGGAAACAAAGCACCATATCGAGATACATATAAAGAGCGGTGATGATTAGGCAACAATTGAACTTTCCAAAAGTGGCTAATGACACTTTTTGGTCTATCTTAGGGTTATTTAATCAAACACTTTATGTGATAATTTAGCCTTAATATAAATATTATAAACCCCAACTTAGTTTTAATTAGCTTGTTACGAATTTTGACTTGGGAGT
This sequence comes from Solanum etuberosum, assembly GCA_029582245.1. Taxonomy (NCBI): domain Eukaryota; kingdom Viridiplantae; phylum Streptophyta; class Magnoliopsida; order Solanales; family Solanaceae; genus Solanum; species Solanum etuberosum. Next base: position 28,495 of record JAJONR010008026.1, read on the forward strand.
TGCAAAAGTGTTTGGTTGATTCTATTAGAGAAGATGATTAAGATTTCAAATTCGAGTTATTACTGCTGGTTTATCAAACACTGTTCTATATTTCACTTGCTTTCTGACATTAATAGTTGAAAAAAGCATGTGTTAAAAATGGATCTAGTTTCAAATAATTTCATTGCAATCGCATTGTGCAATACATCTTTGAATATCACATGCAAAAAAAAAAAAAAAAAAACTCAGAGATAAATACCCCGCAGTATATCAGAATAATAATGAAGAAAAACCTGTTGGTGCTGGAGAATTCGTGGAGCCTTCCACGATTAGAGATTATAACAACAGCAACATCGACATCGCAGAGAATGGAAAGTTCTTTTGCTTTCTTCATTAAACCTTTACTGCGTTTACAAAACGACACTTGCCTATTACTCTTCTCTTCGATTCGCTTTATTTCCAATTTCCTTCGACCCATTCTATTTTTTCGAAGCCCTAATCGAATAATAACTTTTCAGAAGTTTTCATCACCATTGCTCAGCCCAGTTTCCATTTTTGTGCTTTTATTTGTCTCGCTCGAATCTCCATGGGTCCCCACTACCTCCAACAACTTTTCATGCTTTTTCTGCTCTTTTTATTCTTTTTTTCAGATTCTGACTCTTCTGTTTCTAATTATCAGTAAATTGGTACAAATCCAATGGACAAAACTTAAGCTCAAAATGGTGACAAGTTGGCTTTAAAACGTGGCAAGGTGCCAATTAGATGACAAGTTGGCTTCTGAATACGTGGCAACAACTGCTTCAGTAAATAAACAGATAAATACCAAAAAACAGCAAGCTATAACTCATGATATTCCCTTCCAAATTATACGATATAGTTTTAGATTTGATAGTTAATATTTTTAGTTATGTATTTCGATATTACATTACATTACAAATTTCTCTTATTATATAACTGTGAGTTGAGCTGCTACCCGTCTACGTGTTAGCTTACTATCAAAGAATTTCTTTTGAGGATATTTTGGTCTATTTCAGTTTATTTTTGTGCAATACTTGGTTATTTAGTATTGCACAAAAATAATTGCTCCTCTTAAATGTCAAGTTTGTCCTATCTTTGAAAATATGGGCTCATAAGGTTAATTTTGTAAATTTATTAAAATGATGTAGTGCTATTGGCCAAAAAATTCAATTTACTGTAGATATAGTCAAATATTTTGATCACTTGGCCAACTTAGCCCTTTGCTTATGTCATAAAAAATCATCAATTTTCTTTCTGTACACAACCAGTTTCATGGGGCCCACTAAACTTTTCCATTTCACCCATCAATTATTTTTATCATTCCTAGATTAGACTCTTATATTGACATGGAAAATTGGAAATTACAAATAAAATAAGAGAAATTATTTTGATTTAATAAGTGAAATTAATTTTTGGATTTTTAGTGTATTATTTCTTTTGAAATTATGAGATCCACTTTAGCTTTGATTAATTTATAACTTTATTATTTTAAATGTCGATAATATTTGTATATATTTTATAATTATTTGAGTAAAAAATTGTCGACGAAAAGAAATACTTTTAAAATCATTTAATGTACTACTATATTAATAATATTTATCGGATATTTATTTTACACTTAATGAGATGGTTTAAAATGTTTAGAGGGGAATAGGTACACATCTCTCCGTCAACATGTGTGCTTCCTCGGAAATAGTATTGATTTAATGAGTGTTTTTGTGATTTAATGATTTTACTTTTATTATTTTATTTATCTATTTTAACAAATCAATACAAGTTTATTATTTTCATTCAATACTACTTTTATCCTTAAATAATGCTAAAAAATAATAGTAATCAAAAATAAAATTTTAAAACATAATTAATAATTTTAATTTAATAAAATTAATTTGTCTTATAAAAAAATAAATCATATAATCCTTTTTATGTAAACAGTTTTTGAGAGAGTGAAATTCATTCAGTTAAATGAAAAAAATTATATAAAAATAATTACTCAAATAACTTGATAATTAATTATATTAAAAATTATTTAACAAATTATAATTTAAAAAACTATATAAATGTTTAGCACAATATTATTGGGCCTGTGCACTGCACGGACTACCTTTTTACTAGTTATATATAGAAAGTATAGCTCTTGTCATTTTAATTTATATGACATAACATTATTTAATTTGATATAAAATATAAGAATAATTTTTTTTTGAAATTTGCAAATCTAAAATACTCTTTAGTTATTTATGTAGATATAAATAATTTTATTAAGAATAAAAAAGTAAGATATTCTTTTTAAGACGAATTAAAAATGAAATGTGTTATATAAATGAGACAAAGGAAGTATAAGTCATAAAATGAATAATTAAAAATATTTAAAGGATTTATTAATAAATTATAGTAAAAAGTTTTTTTTGTTCAACTCTCAAACTTCAAATTATATCACATAAATTGAAATTGAAAGAGGTAACCTATGCACAATTTTTTTTAAACAAGATCCATATTACTCTACTTGATCGAGATTGGGTTGGAGTCGGCCCATGAGCCAAAACTATTTATCTAAGGATAACTTACAGAAATTTCACTAGTGTATTGACGAATTACTTAGATGAATGGCTATGTTGTAATAGTACGAATCTTACCAGATTTTGGTGTGTCCAGATACATGTATTTCGGGACATGGACTCAAAATTAGGTGTACTTTATTTTAGATATACTATATCGAAGTGGATTCGCATGTATCTAGGATACATTGACGAATTTCGCGTCCCGCCTCCCTCCCATCTCGCTCGCGTATCTGGCATATGCATCACACGAGATACATGTATCTCGTGTATCTAGTATCTTAAGTACATGCTAACCACACTAAGTTTTTTGCTAGTGTTATTGAAACAACACTATATTGTCATATTTAATTTAAAAATCTTCTCATTCTTGATGTCATGGAATTTTAAGTTTGAAAATAAAAAAAAGGTTAGTCCATCCCAGCCCACAATCCTTCTCGAGTTGGACTGAATTGAGCATTTTCATGCCCTTCCAAATGAAAGGTCAGCCCGCCCTAGCCCCGACGACAATTCTACTCTTGACCGAAGGTTTATGAATTTGTTGAATCAGCTTTTTTTATAAGAAGATTATTGATATCAACAGGATTTTGCATATATTTTTTGGAGTCATGATTAACAGTTTTCATAGCATAGTAATCACATTTGCTTCTTTTGCATTAATGGTGAAGATTTTGATGTTATTAATTTTTATAGAGATTTTAGGAATCAAGTTTTACCTTTATGAAAAAAGAATTAATTGCGGTAGCGAGTGTTTTTAGACGTGTAATCTATAATCCATTCGAGTATATATTTTTTCCTTTCTATTTTGAATAGTAGTAGGTCATATTACTGTCTATGAAGGATTTTCAATTTTCAAAACATACTGTAGAAAATAATTTAATTCAACTAAAAAAAATAAAAATTGTACTCCTAATTTTTATGATACAATTTAATATTTAAATTAAATAATTAAATATTTTTATTGTTGTAAAACTTAAGAACAAATGAACAATATAAAGAGGAAGAGAAGAATATAAAATAAGAGGAACAATATAAGCTAACTTTTTTTTCATTCAAGTGTACACCAAATCTGCATACAAAAAGTTAGTCATAAACATAACATTAAAAATGAATATAATGAAGGAGGTTATAAAGGTGAAATGTTACAAGAATAATGATCATAAAGGTGGAGGTTATCCTCATAACGGAGGAGGTTGGAGGTTATCCTCATAAATGTAGTAACTTCTTGATGTAGTGGATATTCACACTATATTATTTTATAACATTTTAATTTATAATAGGGATAAAATCGTAATTCAACTTTTAATTTTTTTTTTGTTCCCACTTATATAGGATGATTTATTTATTTGATCACCAAATTCCTCCTAGCTCATAGAGGTATAAACAGAGAACACTCACATTGTATGCTTTGATTTTTCAAACAACACAAAGTATAACTGAAATGAGAAAGAAGAAATCGGAATCATAATGCTCTCCAAAAATAAACAAAGAATCCCGTAATAATATTTAACAATAAAAATATAATACAAATAAATAAATCAATCAATAGTGGTAGTGAATCTATATCTAAACCATAAATAAAAGCCTAAACTCATCAATTCCGGCGAATGAAAAAAAATGCGAAAATATCTCACAGATCAGAGATTTAAAGCATCAAAGCAGCAGCAAAGACAGCAACAACAGCAGATCCGGCGACAGCGACTCTATTCAAGGAAGCAGAGTTTGGAGATTCAGTAGGAGAACCTCCGGGAGCAGCGGCGATGGATGGAGGAGAAGCAGCACCGGAAGGAGATGACGCCGGAGTCTCAGCAGTTGGTGGAGCTGGTGGAGATGCCAATGGAGAAGATGCAGTAGTAGGAGCATTTGCAGGAGCAGAGACAGGTGGTGTTGATGTAGTTGAAGGAGGAGTCGCCACCGGTGGTGATGCTACCGGTGACGGCGAACTCTTCGGAGATGCTCCCGGTGCTTGTGCGAAAGCAGATCCAGCGACAAACGCCAACATTAGAGCAATAATCACCTTTGAGTATGCCATTTTTCGAGTAAGAAAAGTGGAAGAAGCACAAAGAGTTATAAAAGGAGGAAATGGAAATATGAATTGTGAATACTTTTGATTTTGAAGAAAAGGAGAGGAGAAGAGTGTATTTATAGGTGAAAAAAATGAAGGTTTAGATTAGTAGTAAGTGGGTTGATAATTGAAGATTAGTACTCGTAATTAGGGAGTAGTTGACAACTCAACGACAGACACAGTCCAAGCTGGTTACATTTTTGTTTGCGTGTGAAGAGATAAATTATTATAAGAAAAATTTGTTTGAATATTTCTTTGTACAACTACTTTTCAAATTTGATTTCTTATAAAATTTTGAATCTAAATTATTAGCAAAAAATATGGTTTCCGTTATGATTGGTTTTCTTTTCTTCAAAATTTCACAATCGAGAAAGAGGGATAAGATTGTGCACATATTATCTTCTTCAAATTTTACTTGTAAATTATACGGTTAAAAGTCAAAAATAAAAAAATGCATTTAAATTATCCGCATTTTTGAATTTTACACCTAAATTATTTGAAGCGAGAGAAACGCACATGAAATATCATTCATAATGAGTTAACGCGATTTAATCAGGAAGAGTTAACATGATGTATATATGTTATTACTTATTAGTGGACGACACAACACTTATTGATGAGACACGAGATAAAGTTTATGATAAGTTGGAGGTTTGGAGACAAATTTTGAAGTCCAAAACATTCAAGTTGAGCATGACCAAAATGAAATATGGAGTACAAATTCAGTGTTGCGTTGGATGAAGCTGAAATAGAAGTAAGACTTGCCACACAAACTATTTCTAAGGGAGAAAGTTTTAAGTATCTTGAATTCGTAATTCAAGGAAGTAGGGACATCGATGATAATATCACACATTGCATTGGAGTGACATAAATGAAATGGAGGCTTGCCTCTGAGTCTTGTGTGATAATAAGATACTACCTAAACTTAAAGGTAAGTTTTACAGAATGATGGTTAAATCGGCCTTTTCGTATAGAGTGGAATGCTTACCAATCAAGAATTTACATGTTCAGGAGATGAGATGCATGTTGCGGAGATGAGAATGTTAAGATTAATGCGTTGATATACTAGGAGCGACAAAATTAGAAATAAAGTTATCTGGAAGAAGGTGGGAATAGCTTCTGTGGCGGACAAGATATGGAAAGCAAAACTGAGATGAAATAGACATATGAAGAGGAAGTGTGCAAACGCCCAATATGGCGGTGCAAGAGGCTGATGTAGGAGATACACGTAGGATTAGAAGTAGACCGAAAAACGTATTGAAAAAGGGCATTTAGACAAGACATGATACAACTTCATATTATCAAAGACATGTAGATAGAAAGGAGGTTAGTAGGAGTAGAGTTTGTATTGTATTACTTTTGTTATCTATTGTCATACTTATATATTGTGTACTATTATATTTCGATTATCATACTATATTTTATTGTTGCTATTATACTTTCTTTTGATTATGTTAATTGTTGTTGTTAATAAATTCGTCGTAGCTCAAAGAGGAATAAACAGAGACGAACACTCGCATAGTCGCGTTTATGCTTGCTTCATTCAAACAAAACAAAGTCCAAAGAGGAAATCATAATCATAATGCTCTCCATAAATAAATAAAGAATTCCGTAATAGTATTCAACAATAACAATATAATACAAATAAATCAACTACCCTAACTCCATCAATTCCGGCGAATGAAAAAAATGCAAAATATTTCACAGATCACAGATTTAGAGCATCAAAGCAGCAGCAAAGACAGCTACAACGGCAGATCCGGTAACGGCAACTCTGTTCAAGGAAGCAGAGTTAGGAGATTCAGTAGGAGAACCTCCGGGAGCGGCGGCAATGGATGGAGGAGAAGCAGGACCGGAAGGAGACGACGCCGGAGTCTCGGAAGTTGGTGGAGCTGGAGAAGATGCAGTAGTAGGAGCATTTGCAGGGGCAACGACAGGTGGTGTTGATGTCGTAGGAGGAGGAGTCGGCACCGGTGCCGGAGAACTCTTCGGAGATGCTCCTGGTGCTTGTGCCAAAGCAGATCCGGCGATTAATGCCAACATTAGAGCAATGATCACCTTTGAGTATGCCATTTTAGCTTTTAAGAGAAAAGTAGAAGAAGTACAAACAAAGGAGGAAATGGAAATATGAGTTGTGAATACTTTTGATTTTGAAGAAAAGGAGAAGAGAAGAGTGTATTTATAGGTGGGAAAATGAATATTTAGATTAGTAGTAATTGGGTTTATAATTGAAAATTAGTAGTTGACAACTCAACGACAGAAGATGTGACTGAGTCCAAGCTGGTTAAATTTTTGTTTGCGTGTGATTAGATAAATTATTCTAACAAAAAAATTGTTTGAATATTTCTTTGTACAACTACTTTTCAAATTTGAGTTCTTATAAAATTTTGAATCTATATTATTAGCAAAAAAATATGGTTTCCGTTGTGATTGGTTTTCTTTTCTTTAAAATTATAGAGTTAAAGGTTAAAAATATGCTTAAACTATATGTATTTTTGAGTTTCACACCTCTAACTGTTTGGAGCGTGAGAAACACACATAAAATATTACTCATAATGAGTTAACGCGATTTATTCAAGTAAAGTTAAAATGGTGTATATATGTTACTTATTACTTATTAGTGGACGACATAAGACTTATTGATGAGACACGAGAACAAAGTTTATGATAGGTTGGAGGTTTGGAGACAATTTTTGGAGGCCAAAACATTCAAGTTGAGCATGACCAAAATGAAATATAGAGAACAAATTTAGTGTTGCGTTGGATGAATCTAACATAAAAGTAAGGCTTGTCACACAGACTATTTCTAAGAGAGAAAGTTTGAAGTATCTTGGGTTCGTAATTCAAGGAAGTAGGGACATTGATAATGATATCACACATTGCATGGGGTGACATTGATGAAAATTGAAATGGAGGCTTGTCTCTGAGTCTTGTGTAATATTAAGATACCACCTAAATTTTAGTGATGGTTAAACCGTTCTTTTCGTATAAGGTAGAATGCTTACCGGTCAAGATTTTACATGTTGCGGAGATGAAAATGTTGAAATAGATGTATGAATATACTAGGAGCGACAAGATTAGAAATAAGGTCGTCTGGGAGAAGGTGAGAGGAGCCTATGTGGCGGATAAGTTGTGAAAAACAAAATTGAAATGAATTAGACATATAAAAAGGAAGTGCGCAAACGCCCAATATGACGGTGCAAAAGGCTGATGTAGGAGATACACATAGGATTAGAGGTAAACCGAAAAAAATATTGAAAAAAGTTAATTAGATAGAACATGATACAACTTTATATTATTAAAGACATCTAGATAGAAAGGAGCCGAGATGACATAGTAGGTTAGTAGAGGTAGAGTTTGTCTTGTCTTTTGTTATCTATTGTCATACTCATATATTGTGTATTATATTATTGCCAGCTAGCTTTCTTTTGGTTATGTTAATTGTTGTTGTTAATAAATTCGTCGTAGCTCAAAGAGGAATAAACAGAGACGACCACTCAAAACAGAGTATAACGAGGAAATCATAATCATAATGCTCTCCATAAATAAATAAAGAATTCCATAATAGTATTCAACAATAACAATATGATACAAATAAATTAACTACCCTAACTCCATCAATTCCGGCGAATGAAAAATATTTCATAGATAAGATATTTAGAGCATCAAAGCAGCAGCAAAGATAGCTACAACGGCAGATCCGGTGACTGCGACTCTGTTCAAGGAAGCAGAGTTTGGAGATTCATCAGGAGAACCTCCGGGAGCGGCGGCGATGGATGGAGGAGAAGCAGCACCGGAAGGAGACGACTCTGGAGTCTCGGCAGTTGGTGGAGCTGCCAATGGAGAAGATGCAGTAGTAGGAGGATTTGCAGGGGCAACGATAGGTGGTGTTGATGTAGTAGGAGGAGGTGTCGGAGAAGTCTTTGGAGATGCTCCGGGTGCTTGTGCGAAAGCAGATCCGGCGACCAATGCCAACATTAGAGCAATGATCACCTTTGAGTATGCCATTTTGAAGGGAGATTTTGGAGTAAAAAAAAGTGGAAGAAGCACAAACAGAGGTATAGTATATAAGAAGGGGAAATGGAAATATGAGTTGATTGTGAAAAATCGCAAAGGAAAAGAATGTATTTATAATAATTAGTTGACAACTCAAAAACGGAGGAAGAAAACAAGAAATGTGACTGAGTTTCTTCTTAGCGTGTAAGAGATAATCTTTTCTAGAAACAAAAATTGTTTGAATGTTTCACTTTTACTTTTTATTTATTTTAAACATAAATATTCATTTATATTTGTTATTTTTAATAATTACTTTTTTCTTCATATTTTACTTTTAGCGTTAAATATTATTATTTATATCATTTTTTAAGACCCAATACTAAACATTAATTAGTAGAAATATTATGATAAAATATTTATATTAATAGACCTATCAAATCTAATATTAATAAGTAAAAATGATCGGAAAGAATAGTACTATTTATTATTTGAAATTTATCTTTATAAACTCCTCTAAAAGAATATTTTTTTGGAAAAAGAATCTAAAGGGCAGAATTTTAATTATTTGAAAACATTATGGTTACCGTTATGATTGGCACGTTCAAGTCTGGCTAGCGGCTATATTCGTTTATGCGTTGGCCACGTAAAAAGGGCGATGAAAGATGTTCAAATAGGTAGCTTGTAAAATATAAAAAAGAAAAATGATATATTTTAGTTTAATTTTAGGATTCAATTTAATAACGCGTTGAGATAAATCACACAAACAAAGGAAATATTAATTTGTCATGATAAAAAGTATAACTATAGGAATTAGGAAATATTGCGCTCATGGTTAGGGGTTATAGGATTTAAATTCTTATTAATTCAGTCTTTTAATATTGAACTCACCATATTATTAACATTATAGGTGGTTTAAGTCTATTATTTAGTTAAATTTTAATAATTTTTTACATATAAATTTATGCTTTAAATTGAAAGTTATGGATCCAATATATAGGGGCGGGCCCACATGCACCCGATAACTTTTAAAAAAAGATCTTATATATATGTATAGATAGTTGACAAACGATTATATATTTAATTGTGCACCCTAGTAACTAAAAGTCACCTGGGTGAATTGGTCGAAGTTGCTCACTCGATTCCCGAAAGGCAAAAAAAATTTAACTTTAAAATTAGCTTTTTCTTTAGAGTTAAACCTTTTTAAAAATTGCTTTTATTAAAACACGTTTTTGCCACCTCATCTAGTCCCATCCCCTTTCTTAACTAAAAACAAATAAAAGCCCTAGCACAATTCTAAACAAAATATAAGACTGCTAGAAAATCTACAACTTGCACAATTCTAAACAAAATATAACACTGCTAAAAAATCTACAACTTACAAGTACTTTTCACTACATAATTAAAGTCCTACTCCTATTATCTCTGCAAAAATTAGTAAGTTCGTCTTTTTAAGCGTTTTATTTTTGTAAGAATTTGTTGTTGATTCTTGTGATTTGAGATGGATAGACTTATTATATAAAGAGAAATGCGGTGATTTCTCACAAAAACTGGTTTTAAGACTTGGAATCATAGTTTGGAACGATTCAAATTTACATGTTGGTGAAGTAAATAGCGTCCACAATAGGTGTTTCAACAAGATGCTAGATTTTGAGAATCAATCTCAATCCATTCAAATTGTTTTTAACAAGCAATCAGAGAAAACAAGAAGTGAGCATCGAATTCGTTTAGAGGCTTCTACTATTGTGGCAAGGTTCCTCTTGGAATTTGAATTGTCTTTTCGAGGTCATGATGAAAGTGAGTCTTCAAAAAATAAAAGTCTTTTTTTAGGTTTTTTGGATTGGCTTGGAAAAATGCAAACATGCTCCAAAAAATGCTATGATGGCTTCTCCAAAAAAATGTTAACCTTACCCTTGTGCCACTCCTAGCCTTATCCTTGAGTCACTCTTAGTAGTGTCCCCCCCTATCTTCAAATCCTGGGTTCACCTCTGCCAATACATTCGTGCTTGATTATCTATGGTTTATCAGAACATGTTTAAACCAATCAAATCGAGCTATATCAAAAATTGATTACTAAATTATTAATTAAAGTTGTAGATTCTTATATAGATTTATAATCATTTTAAATAATTAGATCACTTCTAAATTTTATAAAAACAATATAAAAATATCTAACTATATTATATAAATTTATGTGTAAAATATATAACAATAATAAATATTTAATGTAGTTTATAAGTGGAGTGAGCGCCGCCGAGATAATAGAATCAAGGATACCTTATTTCTATCTTGCGAGATATAAATATTCAACATATTTCACAAGTGGGGTGTGTTCAAGAAAAGCCATATTAAGAACAAAAAGCCAAGAGTAATTAAAATGAAGAATTATGGTAAATATGATAAAATATTTTTAAAAAGTAACTACACCAAAAAAATTGTGATAAATATAGTAAATAGTAATCGAAATCAATAGACATCTAGAGTATCAAGCTACAAAGTATTGGAAAATATTGTTCCCGTATGATTTAAATCTTTATTATTTTAGTAGACACAATTATTCATTAATATCATCAGCCAAAAGTTTATCAAAGAAAAAAAAATTGACCGACGAAATATAGTAACATGAAGAAAAAATTATTTTCAGCATCAACAGAATTAGAAGCGCCTCTTCTTTCAAAAAAAAAAAAAAAGTAGGACGGATTATTCACATTTTATATAATAATAATTAGAAGTAAATTAAAATCTAAAATAGAAATGTCTCCTATCTTATTCGTAAATGTGAAATTATCAAACCTAATTTCATAAAGTCATTCAATCTTGAATGCTATATGCTCTTTATTTTCAAAATAGAAATAAAATTGGAATTTGAGAACTATCGATAAATAAAAAATCCCGTAATAATATTTAACAATAAAAATATAGTACAAATAAATCAACAGCGGAACTCAAAACTCAAAAAGAATTGGTAACAAAAACATAGTGGAAAACAAACCCTAACTAATCAATTCCGGTGAATGCAAATGCCAAATATCTCACAGATCAGAGATTTAGAGCATCAAAGCAGCAGCAGCAAAGACAGCTGCAACAGTAGATCCGGCGACGGCGACTCTGTTCAAGGAAGCAGAGTTAGGAGATTCGGTAGGAGAACCTCCAGGAGCGGCGGCGATGGATGGAGGAGGAGCAGCACCGGAAGGAGACGACAACGGAGTCTCGGCAGTTGGTGGAGCTGGTGGAGATGCTAATGGAGAATCGGATGGAGATGATGCAGTAGTAGGAGGATTTGCAGGGGCAACGATAGGTGGTGTTGATGTAGTAGGAGGAGGAGTCGCCACCGGTGCCGGAGAACTCTTCGGAGAAGCTGCCGGAGATGCTCCTGGTGCTTGTGCGAAAGCAGATCCGGCGACAAACGCCAACATTAGAGCAATAATCACCTTTGAGTATGCCATTCTAGCTTTTAGGAGAAAGGAAAGTGGAAGAAGCACAAAGAGGTATAAGGGGAGGAAATGGAAATATGAGTTGTGATGACTTTTGATTTTTGAAAAATTGGGAAGGAAAAGAATGTATTTATAGGAGGGAAATGTGGGAAAAATTAATTTTTAATTTTAGTGAAGTCGGTTTAAACCAAGTGATGGAGTGATAAATATTTTTTCCTCCTTTAATTTTTAATTTTAGTGAAGTCTGTTTAAACCAAGTGATAGAGTGATAAATATTTTTTCCTCCTTAATTAGAGATCAAATTAATTTTTAATTTTACTGAAGTCGGTTTAAACCAAGTGATGGAGTGATAAATATTTTTTCCTCCTTAATTAGAGATCTTACGTTCAAAGTTCTCATGAGTATAGAATCACTTTTATTACGGAGTGTTTTACCCTTCAATATGAAACTTCTCAAGATAAATTCAAATTTAATCTGGCTCCAATATAACAATATAAATATCAGATATCAGATGAAAATAGTAAAAAATCAATTTTAAAATAAAAATTAATACTTCCTCTGTCCCAATTTCATTTTTCGAGAGTCAAACAGTTCAAGTTTGACCGACAATTTGCGTATGATATCTTCAATTTTCTTGAAATGAAATTTATATATTTATAAACTACATAAAAAATATTATAAGTCTTAATAATTGATAATTCAAAATACTTAAAAAAATCTATAATAAAAAAAATTACCATCAAAGATGAGACGGAGGGAGTATTAATTTGAAATAAGGGTGTGGACTAACAATTAGTTGGCAACTCAACGACTGAATAATTAAAAAAAGAGGGGATACGACTAAGTCCAGAGTCCCAGCTGGTTTGATTACTTTTGTTTGAATGCTTCTCAGTATTACTTTTTAATAAATCACATCTTCGGTCTCGTTTCAATTTATATAATGTAGTTTAATTTGATAAAATTTAAAAATATAAAAAAATTATGATTTAAAATAGGACAGAATTTTAATTATTGGCAAACACTATGGTTACCGTTATGATTGGCACGTTCTGGTCTAGCTACTGGGGATTTAAAAATTCGTTTATGTTGGCCACCTAAAAAGCAGAGGAACCCTGGATTTTAGAGAATGGAAAATATTTATTCATTTTTTTAATTTTTTTAAATTTAATTTTGACATAATGCAAAAAAAATATACATATAATATACTAAAATATTTTTAGTTTTATTAGTTTTAAATATGTCACGTGAAAAGTTAGAACTAAAGAGTTATAAAAAAAAAAAAAAATTTAAAACAAATTAAAAAGGAAAGTAAAACAAAAAAATTGAAACGAAGGCAAGGATATGTGTTCACACTCTATCTCCATTTCAAAATAAGTTGTATTTTTAATTTGACCACACTCTTTAATAAATTACTCATTCCTAAAAAAGTTAGAAGTACTTTTACTAACTTACCTCTAATTAAATGTCTTGATAAAAGTAGTAGTTCTTCAATAATGTAAAATTCATAAATTAAAACTAGAATAATTTTGAAAAAATAAGATTAATTCCTTCTTGAAAACCTAAAACTATTTATCTCGAAACAAAATGTAAAAGGTTAAAATGCCACTTATTCCAGATTGAAGGGAGTATCAATTTATTACTCCTTCATTCCATATTAGTTGTCATTTTTATCCTCAATCCTTTTAATGCGATCAATATTATTTACTTTTAAACAATTAATTTTAAGGTTAAAATAAAAAAACTAATAATACCATCTTGGATTTTACAAATTGACAAGTATTTCGAAATAAACATTTCAAATAGAATTAACGATTAATATGAGACAAAATATATGTTATTTTTCACTTTTTGCTTTTAAAATTCAAATGAATTTTAATTAACATTTAAGATGTATATTCCATTATATTAATATGAAGAATCGCACTTTATAATATTTCTCATATAATTATTTAAGTTTTTTAATTTGAGAAAGAGACTCACTCTCACCAATGATGATTTCCAACGGGAAACTACAGAACATTGATTCATGTGCTGTATAAATTAGTGTTGTTTATTAAATCTAATTATTATGATAACCTATTTTTAAAAATGTAATTAATTATTTATTGTGGGGTTGTTCTAGCTTTGCTTTTCCAATTCAAGTGACATGTTAAGACTTTTCAATTGTTGAACAGCTAAAATAGGTTGTAATTTTGATTGCTAGCCTTTGAAAAATTAACGTTTCTATATCATACATGAGATATATTTTCCTCTAACGTGATCATGTAAACGATATTTTAGATATATTCGTGCTTGAAAGTAAGAGGCGGATTTAGTTTCCAATTATGATTCACGTGAATTCATGTTTTTTTCATTATATGTTGATAGTCGTGCTATAAAAAGGAAAAATGGTGCATTTAGTTGAATGTTGAGTTATATGGTTGAGTTAAATTTTTATGTAAACGTAGAAAGAAGTCGGAGGTGTTTAACATCTATTATATATACATAAAAATATTTCAAAATTATGTAATATTTCATTCAAATGAACTCCCTCGACCCTACTTGACTCTGCCCTCGATTGAGTTATTACCCAAAGAAACAAGAATCAGTTTTCACTTAATACTTTCTTTTTTCACCGTTCAAGTAATAAATGAAGATTATAATATATACTAAAATGCTAATTAATTATGATGTTCTAAACATTTGACTTGAAGAAGTGTTTTCGTAGATTACAACACAAGAATAAGATCTTAGATGATAAGGAAACTCGAAATAAAAATAATCAATAGTGAAATTATATTTACTCAACTTCCTTCATACTTCAAATTATACTCCTCATCACATGGCCAGAGAAGAAAATATATTGGGTTACATTATTATTATTTTTGCCTATTTTTTTCACTTTCTTTCTGTCTTCCCTTCTTTTTTTTTAATATAAAAATAAATAAATAAAATTGTCCGTACTTATGGAGCTAGTGAATTGATCATTTTCTTAAAAAAGAATGAAATAGAGCGTAAGAGATCGCTTAGTGGGAGGTATTAGAGAAAATAATATTATCTCCGTCCACTTTTAATTGTCATGATTTTCCTTTTAGAGTCAAACGATAAACACTTTGATTAACATTTTACGATGTATTTTTTCATCATATTGATATGTAAAAAATTGCAATTTATAGTACTTTTCGTATAGTTTTTGAATATCTAATTTTTTTTGTTTAAAATATCAAATTAATGTAATCTAATTTCACTTTAAAAATTACTCAAATTGACTTTCGAAAAGTGTAACATGATAATTAAAAGTGGACGGAGGAGGGTGTAGTAATTCTCTTGGTTCCAATTTATGTTATGTTGTCTAATTTGACTTGAAAATTAAGAAAGAACGATTTATATTTTAAAACATGTGATCTAAACCTAAAATAAATTATAAGTAAATATTTATGTAATTATAAATCTATCTCGATGAAATAAACATTTTAATGGAACACTTGTGGATTGACATTGTCAGGCTCAAAGTACCTACCATTTTGTCTTTACTTATCTTATTTATAAGCTCCCATGCATATACATGTGTGATTATCAAAGTTGCATACAAAGTCTTTAGGTGTCCGTTGGTACAAATATAATTTTTTAAATTTACTAGTACGATGTTATTTAACTATTTAACGCTTAAATAAATTAATATTTTTAACTTTTGTGATCTTAGGGGTCGCTTGGTGTGATGGAGAAAAAGAGTTAATCCAGAATAAATTTTAAGTATCCTTTATTTTCTTGTTTGGTTGTAAAGCTTTGAGATAAATTATCCCACGATTATGAATTAGTACTGGGATAAGTTATCCTTCACATTGGGTGGTATAGTAATCACGGGATAACTTATTTCGGGATAAAATAGGTAAATGAAAAATATATCCCTTTAAAGCCTTTTTATACATCATTTTTCACATTTATGTATATTTACATTATTTTTAATACCATGTATAATAATATTCACTACTCCTTATTTTTATGATAGTTATTCATATTTTTCTATTAAAAAATTACACAATATACAAATATAATTTTTATTTATGAATTTATTTGACTAATTCTTATGTTCTTTATATTTTGATTTCTCATAAATCTTTTTCTCTTTAACAAACTTAAGAGGGAAGTTCTATTTTTAAGCTAAATAAGAAAAAAAAAATTATTTTTAAATACATATGGTACTTATCATGGGAATACATAAACAAAATATTTAAGCTAATAAAAATAAATAACTAAAACTTGCAAAAAGAATATAAAAAACCTAAATAAAGTGAAGAGTAATTTTGCAAACAAACAACTTGTTCTTAAAATTTATCAATGTATATTATTTTAAATACAACAGACCTAAAGACTCAATAAGAAATAATTCCAACATAACTTATCTCATCATAATCCCAATATAACTTATCACATCATAACTCATATTCAAACAAAACGATCCTATAAAGTAAAAATAAGTATATATTAAATATTGTTTAATTTTATAATATTAAAAGTAAAAAAGTAGTGTTGTCAATCTCATAACGTTATGAAAATCTCATGAATAAGATAAGTCACCCAACTTCTCAACAGTACTCTCGAAACCTACAAAATTTTGTCTTCTTGAAAAGAGCCTCTAAGAGTTTGTTTTTTTTAATAAAAAAATAAAATTATTTCCCTATTTGAAATTAAGTGGACCAATTAATTTAAATTTATATTGCATATGACTAATTAAAAAAGAAATTAACCTTCGCTATTAAAAATCTAGTTTTTCTATTTTAAGATTTGAATTAGGGTTCGCTAGCTCGGTACGAATAATAAATATAAAAAATAAGTAATTTTTTTATTTATTTTCTTATGTTCGCAGTAGGTAAGTAAAATTATTATTTTAAAAATATTTTTTTATACAATATTATGGGAGGTGGGGTGGGGAAGGTAGGCATGGAATGTGGATACCATTAATGTGGAATGTAATCGATGGAACTTTGTTTTCCTACTTTCATTTGATAAATTATTATTTTTATTTTAAAAAATTTATTTTTCGATGAAATATTTTTCAAAATATGTAATCAACTGAATATGAAAAAATAATATATTTAATTTAATATTTTAAATTGTATGGCTGGTTCCATGAGTTTTAAGAAAACGCGGATTAAGACAAATTCAATGTCTAAATATTCAAATATTGAATGTTGAATTTAACAACCTTTAATTTGAAGTGTACGATTCAACATATAACTAAGTTTCGTTAACAAACGTCTTACGCGGCGTGGGGTCCGATGTGTGTTATTTTCATTTATTTTCTCCTTTTATTGGATAGAATATTATTAGATCGGTTGACAACTATTATTTTATTGATGAAGATTCAATTCTCCATCTTATAATTTGTTGTCCATTTTTCTTAACCTTATCCTAGTTTGTTTTTTTATTAGGGTTGCGTATCGATCGATTTAGTTTGATTTTGAAGTTTATCGGTTGGACTTATTGGTTATCAGTTTGTAGACATACTCTACCAAACTGTTATGGAACCATTAAGATATTGACTTATCGGTTATTGATTTATTGCTATCGGTTCGGTATCGGTCGGTTTAACCGTTAAGATTTGACACAAAAAAAAAACAATCATTGCAATTCACTTAGAAACAATGTGACAAACCAAATGAATCATGCACATGAGTTGTTGACAGATTGCATTTTGCTAAAAAATAAACACTGTCACATTATAGAATAGCCTAGAGTTTGAGACAACTAGAAATAAAAGTATGAAACTAAACTATAAGTCAAGGACATTATATACAAAATTGTATAAATATAATTATTTAATGACTATCGGGTTATTGGTTAACACGTTAAGAAAAAAACTTCAAACCATTAAAAATCGATAACTCGATAATAATAAAAATAAAAATCGTTATTGAAACTGCTAAACCAATAACCTATTATATCGATAAATCAATAACTTTTTTCCGATTCAGATTATTGATTTCGATTCGATTATGAACGACTCTATTTGTATTGGACCAACAATAAACTCTATTAATCGTTTCTAAATCCTTTTCCTTATATATTTATAAGATTTTTCAATACAAACACAAAATACATGTAAAAGTTACTGAATTCTTGAGAACCTATAACCGGGATCCTCCCTAGCTACCTTCTAATGTTAAAAACTAAAAAAGTCAATGCTTTCAAGAAACTTGTTTTCTACTACTTCAAGTTTGAACATTTCCCCATTTTTCACACGAAAGTCGAAACACAGCTAATTAAGTAAGCTTCATTCAACTTTTTTGGCTTGACTTGTATTTGCTTTCCTCAAGTTAAAGAGAACTCTATGGTGGATTCAAGAGTTTAAGTTTATGAATTTCGAATCATATTCTTTCACTTACTTGATTATAGTAATATACACGTATTAAGCGAATTTCTCCTATAATCTCGAGCTTGGTAAATTCTTTTCTTCTAGCCTTATTGTGATAAGGGGAGTCACTCTTACTTCTCTCTCTTTGGGTAACACAAATAAAGGAGTTGGCTATAACATATACCAAATCTTTAAACTTCAATTTGTAACTACGATTGTAAAACATTTACCAAATTCCACAAAAAGTGAGATTCAGGATTAAAAAAAAAAATTGCATTAAGAAAGCGAGTTCAGAAATGTATATCTAAACTCTATTTTCATGCATATATATACAATGTTTGAGTTGAAAATCATGAGTTCAACCAGATCACTTGTGGAAACCTTCTTACATCAGGGCGAAGCTAGAGGGCATGCAAGGGAGCCCATAGATATAAACGACCAATTTTCTTTTTAATGTAAATACAACTAATAGATATTGAATCCTTTTGACTTTTACTTGCGTTTGTCTTTTATATATATATAAAATTAAAATTCCCTTAGTAAAAATTCTGGCTTCGTTAGAAAACTTTACATATTGAAATGTGAGCAATATCTTATTGGTTGCACTTCAAAGGGAAATAAGGTCCTAATCCGTTTATTTCTTGCAGCCACATCAGCTAAAACTTTAGTAAAGGCATAATATATAAACTTACATCCTTCAATTTTGGATTTGCTCAAATATATACTTAAATTTGTATAAAGTTAAATAACTAGACACACACGTCCTACATGACAATACGTGTGAGATACACATGAACTAATTGGTATTATATCATGTAGGACGCGTGCATCTACTTGTTTAATTTTATACAAGTTAAAACGTCTATATTTATGCACGCCCAAAGTTGGAGAATATAGATGTCAGCTGATGTCAAGTTGAAGAGCACATTCATGTATTATGCCTTTAATATACATTACCTTCTCAAACAAAAAGAAGTTTTGAACTATAGCCAAACTAACCCTCACCAGGAAGTAAGAACTTCAATATGCTGGACATTTTTGAGCTTCAATATAGAAAAATGTACATGAATTAGAAGAGCGGAGGGCGAAAAATCTCCTTTATTTACCTCAATATCTTCCCAAGTTGTGAGCAAGACAACAAAAAGGACCATCAACCATTAGCATGCTTGAAAAAAAATAATTCCAGTTTCCATAATGCACC